>CAUYPO010045614.1:0-56341 GCA_963574435.1 Cheirogaleus major | reverse complement strand
TCTATATATTTTTAGTTGGCCAATTAATTTCTTTCTATTTTTAGTAGAGACAGGGTCTCGCTCTTGGTCAGGCTGGTTTCGAACTCCTGACCTTGAGCTATCCACCCGCCTCGGCCTCCCAGAGTGCTAGGATTACAGGCGCTGGCTAGCTTTTTGAAATGAGAGGGAATAGAGAAAACACTTGCAGCAAAACACACATTATTATCTCAAAATAATGTTGCCATACACTTTTCTGTTTGGAAGACTGTCCTCTTCACTAAATGGTGATGTTATTGAAACTGCAAGGGGGTGTCGGTCTAGGTCCAGTTGCTCATCATACAAAGATCCAATTATTGAGACAACAAGAATTACCAAGGAAGAAAGGAATTTTTAATATGACAGATGTCTTTTTGGGAGAATGAAAGAAGCTGCCTCAAATCCATCTCTCCAACTAAGGGAGATCATGGGCTTTTAAAGGAGGGGCCATGTGCCTTGGGACAGGTTGTGGTGTACGTCACAACGAGCTACATACATTGGGGGCAGATTATGGGGGGTGGTGAATGTTGCCGTCAGGAAGTCTGCCCGGGGCCTTCATAATCTCAGCTCATTTGTCTTGCAGAAAATCCACCATTTCTGGGAAACAACTCAAAAAATCAAGTAGTTAGTTAATGGAGAGGATTATATTGGGGTCATTGAAATTTGTTCAATGGGGGACTGGTTACTGTGAGTGTCTTTTAAAGTATTGCAGAATTTTATTCCCTAATATTTCAGTGGAGAGTACAGAGGAGACTCACAATCCAATTTAGGGCAGGGAGCATAGAAGGTTATATAGAGAACGAGGGGTCTGACTATATAAGTGTATATTTCTTTGATTACTTAGAAATTTGGAGTTAAAAGAACATGAACTATTACAGGATTTTGATACATATTTTAAATATTCTTCTAATTAGTTATAGGCTACAGGTTCTGCTTAAATAATAGAGTGATTTATTTTATTCTCACATGACTGTCTGGGGATTGCTAATCCAGCCAGGGCTGCATGAAGTGTTTGCAGCTTTACTGTATGAGATCAATAGGAGCCTTAGGTTACTCTGAACTTGTTCTGCCATGCTGATTCTTTTCCTCTATCTTAACTTGGTTCATTCCCTCAATTCATTGAGGTCCTTAATGTCACTTTCTTAGAGAGACATTCCATGACCACCCTATCTAAAATGAACCCCCATCATTCTCTTTCATGTTATCCTGCTTTATTTGTCTTTATACAATGTATAATTATCTGATAGGTTTATTGTTTGTCTCCCACACCAGAAGTGAGGGTAGATACTTTATCTTGTTCAATGCTGTGTCCCCAGGGCCTATAAGAGAGACTGGCATGTAGTAGGTTCCCCAAAATAATTTTTGAATAAAATACATGATAGAAATATTTAATTGTTTTTGTCAGTATTCTTTTCCATAACAGATGGCATTATATATAATATGATACCATATTTCTATTTGTTTATAGTCTATGCCTTATGTACATGAAAGAGCATACTGGTAAAACAACCCTGAAGGAATATAAAACTTGCTATTGTATATTTTGCATTCTATTTTTACTAAGTATTGAGAGTGTAGGGTACACCCTATTACTTATCTTTGAGGTGGTTCTGTTACCGAAAACTTAGCACTTGCCCCTAGGGCCACATCAGAAGAATGAGGACAAGTGGTTTGAGGAGAAGGAAAGGGAGGTTTATTAATTTGCTGGTAAATGAGGAATATGGCAGATTTGGGTCTTAAGGTACCACAGTCCTCTCTATAAGCAGAAAAATAGAGCTTTTAAAGGGGGCGGGGTTTCCAGCTTCAGGCAGTTGCTATTTAACTATAGTTGATGGTCCTGATCTACCCCATCTCCAGCAAAGACAATCTCAAGCCATCTCCTGTGGGTACAAAGAGCAAAAGCACTCTCCTGTCCCTCTGATTGCTGGCTTTGGGCAGGGATGTAGGTTTTAATTCCCGAAAAAGAATGGGAGGAATTTTAAAGAGACGACTTGTGAAACATTTTATAGGCTTTTATAGGCGGTTCCCTTTGTTACAGTTTCATGATGTTAATGTTTTAGGTACACCCTGTCTGTTTGCACACAAACATTTGGCAGCATCTGGGAGTATGGAGAAGAGTGTTGAACAGATTGCTTTGTTAGTTCCAGATTAGTGGTGCCTTTCAAGACAGTGCATTGCTTTTCAGATGGGACTTCGTTTGAATTGAATGTAGGTATATTTAATGATAACAATTTGACCTGTTTTAAGAAATACTTCCTAATTGATGACCTAGGATGATTTTTTTAGGGTTATAAAAAGCTTTTTCTAATGAGTTATTTTTTTAAAGGCATGTTGGTGGTTTGTTTGATGGGATTATAAACTAATAAAACTGATCTGCTCAGATTAGGGACAAATTCTGAAATGTGTAAAGTGCTTCATGAATTAACACTGTAAACCTGGATGTTGCTATGGTAGCTCAAAACTAAGTTCTCTAGCTTTGATAGTGCTTCAGGAAACTTATTGTTACTGAAAGCTTGGCACTTGTCTGTGAGGCCACATCAGAAGAATGAGGACAAGTGGTTTGAGGAGAAGGAAAGAGAGATTTATTAATTTGCCAGAAAATGAGGAAATAGCAGACTTCTCTCTTAACGTACTAATTCCTCATCGTAAGTGGAAATACAGAGCTTTTAAAGGGAGATTTCCAGCTTTAGGCAATTGCTGTTTCATCCCATTTCCTGCAAAGACAACATTCTGACCTCTGCCCAGACCTCCACCCAGCAGTTCAGCTGAGCCATCTCCTGTAGCACAAAGGACATTCCCCTGCCCCTGGCCTGAGGCAGGGATGTAGCTTTTAGTTCTCAAAAAGGATGAGAAGGTTTTAAAGAGACAGAAAACATTTTTACCCACTTTTTCAGGCTGTTCCCTATTTTACCTATTCCCCACTGTCAATTTTTGCACTTCTGTATCTATGGGAGGAGCTCTTGTCACTCTGTATTTCTGTTTATGGTTAAGATTTGATACTTTAAGACAGGAGTCTGCCATTTTCTTCATTTGCTGACAAATTAATAAATCTCTCTATCCTTCTCCTCAAATCACTTGTCCTCATTCTTCTGATGCGGCCTTGGGGACAAGTGCTGAACTTTTGGTCACATTATTAGCTGGATGAACTGAGGATGTAATACAGGAAACTATCTAAAAAAGAATTATGGAATAGAGTGATTATCTATGCTTTTACAAGATTTATAGATTTATTAAACATACTTTACAAATATTAATAAACAATGTTAGTATATAATCTTAGCAGGGATGTAAATATAATCATGTTATTTATAGCTGTATGTTAAAGTGATATTTGTTAAAAACAAATCCTACTTGTATTTCATTTGCATACAATGATTTTCATCATTCAGCATGCGCCTAAGTTTTCTGTGTATTTTTGTAGGGAATGACTTACACCACTTGACTAGTGGTGAACATGATGCATCTGTCTGATTCAAAGCCCATTTGTGTTTGAAAATACACGAAGTCATCTTCAGCATTCTTTATAAGCTACTCCACCGCAGGATATGTTATTCATTAGTTATTATTTAAATTAGATTTGACTCACCATCAGATCATGGGCTGATGGTACTATGATTGGGCCATGACTAGTGGTAAGCAGGATGCATCTATCTGATTCAAAGCCCATTTGCGTTTGAAAATACACAAAATCATCTTCAGTTTTCTTTATAGGCTACTCCACTGCAGGGCATGTTATTTGCTAGTTATTATCTAAATTAGATTTGACTCACCACCAGGTCATAGGCTGATTGTACTGTTATCAGGCCATGTATTAATCTCAGCATGTTGTCAGGCCTGGCAGATTGCAGAGGTTCTGATTACAATGCTGAGTCATGACCATACTCCAGAAGCCACGAACAGACATTTATACATGTTGGATGGTCTTCTTGAAATAAGATTAGTTATCCAGGAACTCAGTGGTCTTGAGTGATGTCCTGAAATCATAGATGGATACATGGCAGATTAACCATTGAAATTGAGCATGATATCCTAGGGATAACTTGTATGAGAGGAAATTAAGCTTCACAGAATGAGATTCCTTGAAAGACACTAGTATATATTAAAAGGAGCATGGTCTTTAGAATCAGATTTAAGCATCTTTTATTGTTTAAGTTGTATGACCTTGAGAAACTTACTTAACCTTTCTAAGCTTCAAATGCCTCTTTGGTAATATCGGGATAATAATAATAGTAGTCACCAATGTTTGTAAGACTTAAATGCGCTAATCCATGTCAAGCATTTGGCACAGAGTTTGATGCCTATTGAGGACTAAATAAACTACAATCCCTATCATTATTCTTTACCAAGGTTACCAGGTCTTCTAGCCCAGGTCTCCCAGTCAATT
Organism: Cheirogaleus major; assembly: GCA_963574435.1. Classification (NCBI taxonomy): domain Eukaryota; kingdom Metazoa; phylum Chordata; class Mammalia; order Primates; family Cheirogaleidae; genus Cheirogaleus; species Cheirogaleus major. The sequence continues at coordinate 51,942 of CAUYPO010045614.1, read as the reverse complement.
CCTTCTCATGTAAGACCATATCAATTTATCATTTCACTTGTAAACAACATTTAAGTCTACTTTTTTATTTTCTCTTCCCAGGTTCTACTTTTCTATTTTTCCATTTTCTTTTACCCAATCTCTGTTCTACATGCTTTGGATGATATTTTTAATACCTTAAACAATGTGAATGGAAAGTATCACATTTTATAACTTTTGTTTAACCTGAAGGCAACAGAAATTACATGTCCATTGTTTTTTTATGTGGTTTTTTTAGAAGCCACTTTAGTTATATTCCAAAATTCCATTCATCATTTTCTAATAAATAATTTATTTGTCTTAGCAAATTAGTCACTGCCTTTGCAATAAGATAAAACCAAAAACCTATGGTCATTTCAGATACTTTGGAAGAATCTTTTTTTTTTTTTTTGCCAACATAGAGAAGGAATGTTTCTAAAAAAACATATTATTCATTATTAGCCTTGCAATGATTTTCTGTCTCTTGCTTCTTTTTCCTTTCCTTTTGATATGGATTGTATCAGCTGGGGACCTTGTGCTAGTCACATCACTTCTCTAAGCACCAGTTTTACTGTTTGTAAATATGCAATACCAACCTTATATGCTTATAGATTTATTGTAAAAATTCAACAAATTCTTTATAAACTATAAAAAGCTAAACAAATGAAAAAAATTATTGTTTAAGACAAAGATGAGTAAAGGTAGCATAATGAATCAACAAACGTGATGGAAATTGGAGATTAATAATAAGTGCCTAACTTATCAACTGTAGACCATTCTGTTTTGTTGAGTTAGTAGGGGCAAATGCGTTGGTTAAGACAAGTCATATTCAAGTGTTGCTTATTTGCAAGGTCCTCAGAAGCAAACCCCTCTCAAGTATATAAAGCAATTTACTATTCATATAGTACTTTCACATACATTATCTCATTTAATCTTCAAGGCACCCCTACTAGGCTTGCATCATTACCTCCATTTTCTAGAAGCAAATTGAGATATAATTTGCCTCTAAACACAGTGGCTGAGGCAGAAGTGAAACCCAGATTGATATTTATACCATTGAGTCTTTTATTATAACAAACTCCTCAGCTATATATCTGTTACTTTATCCAAAGAATAATTAGTCCTGTCAGCTTTTGCCACACCTTGCTGTAACTCTAAATTTACTTTAGATGGCTTTTGGCCCCACCCATACCCTCACCTATCTTGTGATTTATAGAGAATCTATGTCCTGGATCTCTGGCTGTTTCAGGAACACCTATTTAATTTTTTTGGTGTGCTTGATTATCAGACAGGAAGGAAAGTATTAGAGATTCAAACTAATGTTTCTAAGGTGGAGAGGAGACAAAAAAATAGGGCCTGTGATAACTGCCTATGTTAATCCATTTCTTGTGAAACCATATTATTGGTAAGTACCTGGAATTTCTCCAATAATGCAAGGATTGCAGCCAACTCTTGGAATGAGGATATTACGTTGCATGACTTTAAAGAGGTGAAGATGTGTGGCTGAAAAAGGAAATTGCTTTATGTTTGGCATTCCCAAGAAGATTCTGAGTGGGAAACTCTCAGCAATAGTGTTGTGTGAAACTGAGTGGGTAGAAACAGGAAGCTGCCCCCCATATTGACATTAGGCATGGAAAATGTATAGGGATTGCCATGGAAGGCTCTAGTACTAGATTGTTTAGATTCAAATACAAGCTTCACCATTTATGGCCTTTGTGACTTGAAGGTAATTGTTTAATTTCTCTATGTCTCAGCTTTTAGTCTTTAAAAAGTCGATCTCATAGCAATAGAGAGTAGAATAGAGGTTACCAAAGACTTGGCAGGGTAGAAGGGAGTGCGGATGGTGAGAGGTTGGTCAATGGTACAAAGTTACAGTTAGATAGGAGGAATAAGTTTTGGTGTTCTCTTGCACAGTAGGGTGACTGTAGCTAATGTATATTTCAAAAAAGCTAGAAGAGAGGAATTTGAATATTTTTACCACAAAGAACTGAAAAATGTTTGAGATGATAGCTATGCTAATTACCCTGATTTGAACATTATATAATGTATCCATGTATGAAAACATTGCACAGTAGCCCATAAATATGTACAATTATTATGTGTTGATTAAAAATTAAACTAAATTAAATTGTAAAAGAAAAATTTTTAAATAAAACGAGACTAAAAATAGTACAGACATCCAAAGTTGACTGTGAGGATTATATGAGATAATGCATGGAAAGTGCTTAACACAGGGCAGTGCTTAGGTTGCTGTGGATGCTGAATAAATGGTAGAAGGTATTATTATTATGATAGATACTATGAGTGTTGCCACTTGCACCTTTTATCTTATGCAAGATTTAGCTGGAATATTATGTGGCAAAAGAAAAGATGCTCATTTAATGTTTATTGAATTATTATTCTGCCAGAAATGTCATGATGATAAAACTTTGTAGTGGGTTTGATGGTTTGGGTGGTGACAATACGTTGAGGAAAGTTGAGGGGAAGGAGGTGCAGGAAAGACTCCTTGTGACAAGAAAATTTGTAGTTAGTGGAAAGGGTTCAAGAGACCTGGTTTTCAGTCCTAACTTTGTCACCATAAGTTGTGTTAGCTTGGATGACTTATCTTCCTCATAGGCTGTTATTTTCTCATTTTTAAAAGTAAGGAGCTAAGACCAGATGAGTGGTTGATAACCGTGGTCTGGGGGTATGGAGTATATCAGAAACGTTTTCAAAACTTGTATGTCTGCATTTCTTTCTCCAATCTTCCCTTTGTCTTCAGGTCCCCCTCCTCCTTGTGAAAAACTCAGGTGTTCCTGGTAACCATATACTATATAAAGCCCCTCATTGCACTAGTGACAATTCTGTAACCCAGAAGCTGAGGAAAGAATTATCTTCATGTTCATTTGGTTAAGACAGTCTAGGATGGACTCTAGGTATGATTCAGGAACTCCCTTTGTGGATTTACCCACAAGTGATTCTAGAAGCTAGCTTCCCATTTCCTACCTTTGCTTAGATGTGTTGGGCTGATTCACAAAATGCTATTTGATAACCTGAGTCAGATTTCAGTAGCCTATAAATGGAATAGAAGCAAATGATTTTTAACTCTTTACTTAGCATTTATGTTGTACATAACACAGGGCTTTGAAATTTTAATGAACACATTGATAAGGAAGAGAGAACTTAGAGTCTATCTGAGAGCATTTTAAGGGAAGCCTTAGTCCTTTAGGTAAATTGGAAGGATTTGTCTTTGTCAGATCTATTGCCTTGAGCTCAACAGTAACCAGTGTATTCATCTTAATCTATGAGAGTAGCTCTATGGAAGATCTGTAATCTTCTGGTAACTAAACCTACCTAGTACTTACAGATGTGTTAGTGGGCAGCCATGGGCTGGTGAGTAAAGAAAGAGGAATTGAGGAGAAAGAGAGATTTGTTGGACCTTAGTAAGAGAAATGGCATCCTCTTATGAAAAGTCATAAAAATGAGCTGTAGAATTTACAAAATAGCCTGGTGTTGATTCAGTCTGGTTAGCTAATTGAAGAAAGACTTAAACACTTGGGTCCCACAGGAAAAGCTTTCATAATCCTGGGTCACGTGTGGTGGACCCTGCATAGTAGGGGGAAGCGTGCAGGACTGGGAATCATGAGCTCTCTGTCCTACTTCCAGCTCTGTTAGTAACTTGCTGTGTAATCTTGGGCAAGTCTGAGTTTCACTTCTCAATATATAAAGGAAAATTTGACCAGCATATATTGTCTCCAATATACATGCTGGCTCTAAAAATTCTATTTCAAGATTCTATTATGTAATAATTGAAGCTTACCAACATTAGAACATTACATATGGACCAGGTAGGATGAAGAAGGTATGCTGGGGAGAGAGGATCTGTCCTGATGAATTAATCTATGCAGAAGAAAAGAAAGGCAGCCCTGAATGTTGGGATAAGTGACCTTTAATCCTTAACTTTCTGGGAAATTGTTGGTTCCAGAATATAGATTTGAAGAGAAGTGTGTTGAACTGGGAATAGTGGTTTTTCTTTAAAAGTGAAGTGTTTTTTGATTGAATAAGTATGTGGAGGCATGAATCCTTTCAATTTTGGTCATAAAACCAATATTCTTTAAGAATTGAAAATGATTCAATTGTATTCTGTAGGAGTAAAATGTTGTTAACTGTCTTAAGAAAGAGGTGAGAAGTTCATATTTGTCTTTGAGAAAGGTCACTCTTGCTATATGTGGTGTGGAAAATGGATCAGAGGCAGGAAAGACTGGATCAGGAGATCTCTGATGATAAGATCCTCAATTTGGAAGTGGTGGTGTTAATGGAGAGATTGGATGGGAGAGGGGGGAGTTAATAAAGACTCTCAGGTTTTTGGTTTGGGCAACTGGGAGGATGATGATGCCGTTTACTAATACAGGAAACACAGGAAAAAGTGGAACGGAGATGAGAGTAGAAGATGATGATTTAATATTTATCAAGAAATGGAACAAAATTCTGAGATATCTGAGGCTTTGGTGCAGGTTCTGAGCTTTCTCAGTAGTCAAATAACTTTCAAATACTTTTTTCTCAGAAAGGAGTATTTGTTGTGTTTTCTTTGTTGCCAGGGGAGAGGATTGCTATGGGGACTAATGATGTCATAGCTCCTCCGTGCACCAATAAGAACACTCTGGTGGGTCTGAATCAGTCTTCATAAGTTGAAGTCACCACAACCCGGTCATATAGAAAAGTGTGTGTGTGGTGGGGGCTGTGGGGAAGTTAAAGGATTTTTGTTTTGCTTTGGTTTTACTTTTGTAAGAAGGATAAGACTAGAATCCTTTCTTTCTAATTATATTGGTTCCTAACTTGATGAATTCTATTTCCGTGGTCCAAGGGGCCACAGTTTTCCAAATTCTTGATAGAAAACACACAGGCAACTCCTAAAAGTGTTTAAAATTACATTTAATTTGATTATTTGACATAAGATGAAGTTAAAATGTTATATTTTTCCTTCGTAGATAGGAGATATCAAGGTATTAAATATTGGAGAAATGGTTTTCATTTGTCTGGATATCAGATGCCTGTGTATCTTTCTTATATATACAGCATTTGGCTACGCTTTGTCTTCAGACACCGAGATAAAAGGTAAATGGATTTTAATGGAGTAGTTTTAAAATTGGGGAAATTGTCTTTTTAAGCTACCTTATGGAAGTGTGTAACTAGTAGATGGATTATTAATGGAAATATTTCAGTAAGCTCATGTACAAAAGATACATTCTTATTAGCTTCATGTATAAGGTAAGTGATGAAGACAAACATTTTGCAGGATAAAAGCCAAATTAAAAGACACTTTCCATATTTTTTTGTATAGTCTTTTCTGAAAAAAATAGGTTAAATATCTGAAACCTTATTGCCTGGTACTCAATTGACTGGAATATTTCCTTAATTACTGTCCTTAACTTTTATGAAAATTATATGAATATAAAAAAAGTACAGAAATTCAAAGTAAAATTTCAAAATAATTATAGAAATATTAAATAATGTCCAATGAACTTTTTATTGAAGAAGGTAATTAGAACAATGTATTTGACAAGGATTCTAACTTTAAAGGTTGAAACAATAGGATTGTCATTTCATCTTCAATAGAGACTTTTTTTGTAGGTACATGGGGGGCCCAGGTGGAATCATAATTTGTGCTACAATTTCTTTTCTGTGGATTCTTTTTCTCACCTCAATAAGTATTATGAAGTATTAAAAATGAAAAATATAGCATAAATGAGAGGATATTATTAGCAAAAGGCAACATGAGGGGGTACTATAGCAATAGTAGATTTGCTGGTAGGAAAGTTTATAGAATTATTGAATGTGTGTGTGTGTGTGTGTGTGTATGTATATATAGAGTTTGTTTTTGCTGCTTTTTAGATCACCAGATGGAGCCATTGCCTCTTACTTTCCCCCTCCCAAATAATATATGCTGATTCCTGATATCATTCTGCAGCCTGCCACTTTTTCTTTAGTCCTTCCAAAGAGTGGCCCTGGTTTACCATACTCTAGGGATAGCTCCAACTTAACTAGAGGATTCAAATAAGCAGAATGAATTAACAAGATCTGCCTGTTCTCCAAATTCTTAAGCCACTCAGCCATAGTAGCCATATTTCATATTTTCTATCCTTTTTTATGTCTGCCACAATGTTATATGCATATAGTAAACACTGAGTTAATATGGATTGGTTCTTGCTATTAGAGAGATTTATGTAATAAAGTGTTCCCATCCTAGACCAAATTCTGGTATATGTGACCACAGGGATAACACCATGTTGAATTTCTTGTTTCTATGAAAATTAGTACCTAGTGAGGCAAAGTCACATTTTGCATATGTGATTTCTTAATGAAGGAACAACTATATAGCAGTGATCTAGATTTTTAAACCACTTTATTGAGATATAATATATATAAAACTCACTCTTTAAAAGTGTACCATTCAGTGGATTTTAGGGTATTCACAAAGTTATGCAACAACCACCACTATCAAAATCCAGAATATTTTCATCACTCCTGAAAGAAATCCCACACTCATTAAGCAGTCATACTACATTGTCCCTCCCTCCGGCACCTGCAAATCACTAATCTACTTTCTGTCTCTATGGATTTGCCTCTTCTGGATATTTCATGTAAATGGAACCATGTCAATATGTAGTCTTTTGTGTCTGGCTTCTTTCACTTAGCATAGTGTTCTCAAGGTTCTTCCATTTTGTGGCATGTATCAATATTTCTTTTTATGGCTGAATAATATTCCATTTTATGGATGTATCACATTTTGTTTATCCATTCATCAATTGGTGGACATTTGGAAGTATCTAGATTTAGTAATAATTGTCATGAAATACAGGAAAAATATAAATGTTTCATTGACTTTATTTCAGTTAATCCTCCCCAGGATTTTCAGATAGTGGATCCTGGATATTTAGGTTATCTCTATTTGCAATGGCTACCACCACTGTCTCTGGATGATTTTAAGGAATGTACAATAGAATATGAATTGAAATACCGAAACATTGATAGTGAAAGATGGAAGGTAAGTGAAGCATGCACTTATGATATCAGAGTGATCATTAGGCATTTTCTTGTAATTCCTGACTTCGGTGTCCATTTCAATTCCCATATCTTCAGAGTGCTAATTAGGATATAACAAAATGCCATGTCTGCTTCTATCTGCTTTGCATATTGCTACATCATCCAGTGTTAGGACTATCACTGGAAGTACAGGAAAAAAACCCCACTTGGTCTCATGGAATATGGACTTGAAGAGCACTTATGCATTTTACCGTATTTTACAGTTACTCATATACTTAGATATGAGTCTTAAATATGCTACTGGACTGTGAGCTTTTTCTCTGTAGGAGTCAAGCCTTATTTATCTTTGTACCCTCCCCAAAGAATTTTGTAGGGTTTCGGTTCATTGTATATATTGTAGTAAGTGCTCAATGAAAGTTTATTGAATTAATAACTACTTACATACTCAACAAGCATGTTGTAGAAGACATTCTGTTACCTCCCTAATTCAGCTAGGTAGTTTCAAGGGACAATTCAAAACAAATATTTATTGAGCACCTTCTTGTGACAAGTACTCTGCTAGGTATCAGGAATATAAGAATAAATAATATATGATTTTCATCCTCCAGGAGCTCACAATTTGTCCAGCTTTCTTTACCTCCAGGATTTTACTTTATGTGTTTCCGGAAAATTTCATATTATATTTGAAAGGTGACAAATAATTTGCCATGTAATGTGTGTATGGTATGGGAAAATTCTATATTTGAATCCCAGTAGTTACAACTCAAGTTCCTGCCATAGGGCCTTTTTTCCTCTCCGGAAGTTTCTGTTTGTATTTTTGGTTTGAATGAGATGTTAAGATTCAAATAATCTCATCAAAAGACATGACATACAGAGGTGAGCTCTGCCCAAAATATATCTGTGGCATTGTGTCAGATAACCATAAGGAGTGTCTTAGATATTGGGAACTCACTAGGGTATTAATGACTTCTTAGTCTTCTTAATGTGGCTCTCACTATACCATGGCTATTTCTAAGTTTAACTTTGTTTCATCTTTTTATCAAATAGACCATCATTACTAAGAATCTACATTACAAAGACGGGTTTGATCTTAACAAGGGGATTGAAGCAAAGATACACACACTTTTACCAGGGCAATGTGCAAATGGATCAGAGGTTCAAAGTTCATGGTCAGAAGCTACTTATTGGATATCACCACAAGGTTAAAATAAAGCTCTCTTTTCATATTTAATAATATGAGAACAATCCATTGGAGAATAAGTCCTTTAAGTCTTATGCACCAGATTGTATGTACAATAGATCCTGTGACACCGTGGCACAAAATCAAATCCTTAGTGTAGTCAGTGTCTGGCCTTTTTGAATTATTTAAATCAACAAATACGTTTGGCGAAATCTACATTTTATTATATTAATGTAGTTCCCAGTTTTTGGGTCATATTAGTAAACACTTGTATTTTCTTAACTGTTCAGGGTATCTTAAAATAATCTATTTAATACTTTTGCATATGCTTACTCTAATATCAGTAAATGAGTCCTCAAAAGTTTTTTGATTTTGCATGTCCCACTTATAATGAAGTGATTTCCAGTAACTTCCTTTTGAAATATTCCTGATTATGTTGATTGCTAAATGAAATGGAGAGGCCACGGGAAATTAAATAAAATTGCATAGTGATTTTACAAATGATTCATCACTATGCCTTTCAAGTATTCACAGTTGATTTATTCCTTAGGGAATCTGGAAACTAAAATTCAGGATATGGATTGTATATACTACAACTGGCAATATTTACTCTGCTCTTGGAAACCTGGCATGGGTGTACATTTTGATGCCAATTACAACTTGTTTTACTGGTAAGTATTTTTATAATTAGAATTTCATATTAAGAAAATATCTACCAAAATTAATTCACCGTATGAGTAACTATATTTTTACTAAATTTAATTCATTATACTTATCAGAGTTATATTTATGATGACGATTGTCTACAATTATTTGTGGTTTTCAATGGGAGTAAGTGGTTTTAGGCTGTTGATACTGAAAGGTATTCTATGGGTGATAGAATGGATGCAATCATTGTTTTTGTATTGGATTAATTTGCATCTTTTACATAGATAAAGTCATAAAACCTAAAAAGTTTTGGCAAATTTTATATTATTGCCTTTTAAAAAAGCAATTATATATTAAACTGGATCATTTTTCTGACTCCCTACCTTTGTTAACTGTCACTGACTTTTTTAAACTTAGAGCCATCTTGACTCTTCTATTTCCTTCATTCCTTAATTGTTGCAGGGTAACACAATCACCATGCTCCGACCTTCCTTTGTAAGGTTGCACCTCTATTCTTTACTTCTCACCTCTACTGTAAGAACTCTACTTTAGGCTCCTCTCATTCCACATCTAGATGATTGCCATTGTTTCCCAAATGACGGTCACTCAGCTTCCAATTTGTCCCCTTCAAATCTTGCCCCTTCCTGTTCATTCTGCACACTGTATCCAGCTTAATCTTCCTACACTGCCATTTTCATATGCCATTCCTTTGTTCAAAAACTTCCTGTGGTTACTCATTGCTCCCATGATAAAATCTAGGCTGCCATTCAAATCTCTGCTTCACCATATTAATAATGCCTTTTCAAAGTTACCACCTACTATCTCCAGTATCAATGTTCCTCTCCATTTAGATTCATCTCTATTTTCTTTCTCACTCTTTGCATGCATTGACTTCTGGCATGCCCTCTGGCTTTCTTTTTCTTTCACCACCTCTTATCCTTCCTTCAAGGCCCATTTGCCCTCCAATTTCATTAACCCTTTACTGATTATGTTAGCTTCTGTTCAGTTTTTCTCTGAACTATTACTGTTTATAGTTCTTAATTATTTATTGTCCAGGTGGCATTTAAGTTTTTCCATGTGTGTACTTTGTTTTCAAATTTTTAGGGGAGCATGAACTGTTTCTTGTGTTTCTCTTGACTACCTGGGAAGTGCTATGACCATAGTAGATTATCACTAAATATTCATTAAATGAATGAAACAAATGATGATAGCATTGGTAAATTGATAGATAAGTGTCTGAACTTATGCATTTACTAAATAAAAGACAAATCAAGAGAAGACTAAATGTTATTACTGGTGAGTTTTAGGTCCAGATTAGCATGGCATCTTAAAAAAATCATAATATGTAAGTGATAAGGCATAAACTATTAATAATCCTGAGAACTGCGTTCTAATCCCTGCTGTGGCATCATTTAATTTGGTGGCTTTGGGCAAGTAATTTTCCCTTTGGGGGTCTCCATTTCCTCATCTGAAATTGAATTGGTAAATTTCTAAGGTCTAAATTATTTGTTAATTGATTCAAACAAATATTAAGCATCTACTAAATGCCAGGCAGTGTTCTAGATAAAAAGGAGAAAAGCATGAATAAGACAAAGTCTCTACCTTCTTGCACATTGTAGTTCATGTTTAATATATCCTCATCTTACTGAAAAAGGGGAGGGATAATATAACATTTTAGAGATTGGAAAATAAGGGTGTCATGAGGCTTCCCTACCGGCATAAAGTAAATCTGTATAAAGTCAAGCCTAGAACCCAAGTCTCCCAAACTCTAATGAGGTGAACTGAATTGAAGAGACTGCAATTTTGTAAACTCTGCCTAAAGTAAATACTTGGCATAAAGTTAATTTAGTAGAGTCCAGATATCTGTACCAGCACCTTATCAGCTGCTATATCGGCCTCATTTCAAAAGGGATTTTGGCTGCTTTTACAAGATAATGTCACATTTTGCATTGCAAGCTATTCTTTAGGAAAATAAGCTAGTCATTTGTTGCTTTGGAAATCAGTAGGGAAATCTCCCCTAATTTCCATTAGCTTTATTACTGGAATGAGATTAACTTTAAATGACATAATAACATTTCTTATTTAGGAGAAACGAAAAATTAAACATTTGCTTGCTAAACAATTCTTCCCTTTCTTTTTGACACCTCCCTTTCCAACTTGGCTTTTCTGAGGTTTAGTTTTTGATATGTGTTGAATCCTCAGAGGATTTTCATTCATTTTATTACACATAACAATATTTTATAAGTCTGTTTTTAAATCTGCTCTCTTTTAAAATAACTTCCTCGGTAGAATATGCAAAAGGCAGTATCATCCAGGATTATTTTTATAAATCCCAGGTTTTCTTAATAGGAATCATATTCTGATTCACAGTGTTGCTGAGTCAACATAACCTGAGTACATGAGTAATAATCCTTGTTTTGTCTTTGAGATTTTGTGAAGACTCCCATCAGATTGTTAAATTCCATGAAATCATGGACTATGTCTGCTTTCCCTACTATTGTATTCCTAGCTCTTATCATAGGTTCTGGCATACGGTAGGTGTTCAATAAATATTGCACAGTATTAAATTATTTTTAAATTCACATGGTATCTTAAGATAATTTAAAATGGAGCACCATGATACTAGAAGATATTGTTAAACACAATTCTCACAACACTTCTTTTTATAGGTATGAGGGCTTGGATAATGCATTACAGTGTGTGGATTACATCAAGGCTAATGGAAAAAATATTGGATGCAGGTTTCCCTATTTGGAGTCAGCAGACTACACAGATTTCTATATCTGTGTTAATGGATCATCAGAATCCAAGCCTATCAGAGCCAGCTATTTCATTTTTCAACTTCAGAATATAGGTAATGCAAACCAACAACATTTTCAAATTGATTATTTCTAGTTTGAGCCATTTACAACCACTTGAGAGAGGGGAGGAGAGAGAGAGAAAGGATGAGAGAGACACCTAAAGAAATGAGGGATGGGAGAGTCTATGAAGAAGCTCTTATTAATTATAAAAGTTACAAAGGTGGTTCTCTGTCATACACTTCCATTCACTGAAAGAAAACAGTTTATGATGCATCTTAAAAAAGCATGCTTATATTTGCCTTTTATAGCTGCATATGTAAACCATGTAATATGGATCAATAAAGAAACATGTTCTAATAAAAAAAGATAAAAAATTGAATTAAGGATAAAATGAAATATATAAAAGGCAGTATCATCCAGAATTATTTTTATAAAATAAAAGTAATAACTCACAATTTATTTGAACTCACATTCATTTAGAACTCACAATTCATAGAGAACTCACAATTTATATCCCAGCTTCAGAGAGTCCATCTGCTATATAGTACTTTTATCTAGTGTTAGTCATGGAGTAATTATGGAATTCCTTATTCCCAGTCCTCCATAAGCAAATTATTGGATATTTTCTGAGTCTGTGTTCTCAGTTCTAACAGTTATGAGAGTGACAGGTTCTGGAGTCAGCCAGACCTGAGTTTGAGTGTTGGATCTACCACTTTCTAATTGTGTGACTTTGGGCAAGTTAATTAACATCTTCATTTCAATTTCCTTATTAGTAAAATGAGGACAATAGAGGACCACCTCATAGGTTTATTTTGAGACATGAATGACATTATGATGCAACATCTTTGCTCTAGTGCCTGACATATCATAAGCACTAAATAAGGGTTAGCTATTAGTAAAAGTAGTAGTAGTACTGGTTCTGATTGTTGTTTCTAGTACTATAACATGGAAAATGATTGTAATGATTTGGGGTCTTCTAACTTTTCTCTTGGGCTTAAATGTTTGTCAGTGCATGGCTTATTAAAAAATGAGTTTCCAAAATAACTAAGTTTCTCAATAAACTCATTTTGGTTGGCAAGCAGTTTTGATTTTAATTCAAATCATGAGGAATAGTATTGAGCCACCTGGTTTATCCCTGGAGGCTTCTGTTACTAGGTGTCTCAAGCTTTGAATAAGGGATACTCTAAACTTCAACAACCTCTATGCTGAAATGATTTCCTTTTGCTTTTCAGTTAAACCTTTGCCACCAGACTACCTTAGTCTTACCATGACAAATTCATACGAAATTAACCTGAAATGGAGCTTGCCTAGAGGACCCATTCCAGCAAAGTGTTTCATTTATGAAATTGAGTTCACAGAAGATGATACTACCTGGGTGGTATGAATATTGCATTAATTTGGGAAAATCATAAACATAGCCTTTTAAATAAAATAGTGAACACAAGAATCAAAATAAGTTGCATCCACATGAGGAATAGATCATGACATATATCTCAGTTTAATTTCCAGAAAGCCATATAATCGAGGGGACAAAAGAAAGATGTTTGCATTCTGAAGGCATAATCAATCATAACAATTTTAAAGCTACATAGGACCTTAGAGATAATCTAGTTACTTGTTTCTGATTTTGTGTCAATAAATTATAGTTTCTGAGGGTCTAAAATAGATTGTGAAGGGGCCCCGGGTAAGAACAAAACAAAAGAAAAAAACGAAACACAAAGACCACTTCTTGAGGTCAATATTAGAGTATGGCAGGGCTACAAGAGAATTGCTTGTAGCAGGGAAGAGGAGCTAACTGAGGAAGAAGTAGACAATGGTTGTAAGACTAATTACTCCAAAGCAGCAACAATGTAATGATGCTTTTAACCTCATATTGTTATACATCAAGCCAGGCGTGGTGGCTCATGCCTGTAATCCCAGCACTCTGGGAGGCTGAGGCAGGAGGATCGCTCGAGGTCAGAAGTTTGAGACCAACCTGAGCAAGAGCGAGACCTGGTCTCTACTAAAAAAATAGAAAGAAATTAGCTAGACAACTAAAAAATATATAGGGAAAATTAGCCGGACATGGTGGCGCATGCCTGTAGTCCTAGTTACTCAGGAGGCTAAGGCAGGAGGATTGCTTGAGCCCAGGAGGTTGAGGTTGCTGTGAGCTAGGCTAATGCCATGGCACTGTAGCCCAGGCAACAGAGCAAGACTCTGTCTATATATATATATATATATATATATATATATATATATAGTTGTACATCAATTTTATTCATTGGTTTCCAATTTAGAGAATGATGGAAAAGCAGGTGAGCCACTGGTTCTATTTAATAATTAATTCATTTAATGCACAGAAGAGAAAACTGGTTATTGAATTGACTCATATGTCCCAGGGAGGTGAGTTGACTTACAATCAACTTACACAGCTAGAACTAGAATCCACATCTGATTCCCAGTCCACTGAAGTCTGTACTACATTATGCTGGTTCCCAAGATAAGTTACAGCAAAAACTGTTATTTTGAGTGAGAAAAATCCTTCAGCTCTTTGAAATGCAAAATTTAAGTAATTGCTTCAGTGATTTTTTTTTCTCTGAGATCACCCAGCCTTGTGATATTCTCATATCTGAAGTGGTAGTTTTGTCCCAAGCCCTGAGCACTGTTACACAGGTCTTATGGAGGTTTACCAAAATAAGAATAAGGGGGAAAAAAGCTTTATGTATATGAACTCTGTACTTTTCATGAAAACAACATTCACACGATGGCTCTGTCTTTTGGTAACTCAGTGTATGTAGCATGTTACAGTTTATGGAATCTGGGAAATTTGACACTAGTTCAAACACTGGGCATTATAAACAGCAAGGCTGCCTAGGAATTTTGCCCTCTCACACATGCTATCCTTGACTACAAGTGATCCATTTTCACTATAGAAAAAATTTAAAATATAGATAATGAAGGGAAAAGAAATGACTTTTAAAAACCCCACCATACAGAAAGATAATCACTGCTAGAATTATGTCTTTCTAGTCTTTTGATGTACATATTTTATGCAACAAAACCCACTTTGGAAGTGACAGGCATGGAATCCGTCCAGCAGCATTTAGATCAGATAACTGCATCTTATTTTTTTCTTTGCTTTCAGACTACCACAGTTGAAAATGAAGTGTACATCATGAGAACAACAAATGAAAGCCAACAATTATGCTTTATAGTAAGAAGCAAATTGAATATTTATTGTGCAGATGATGGAATTTGGAGTGAATGGAGTGATGAATATTGCTGGCAAGGTATGAGCTGAAAGGACAGTAACTAAATAACTGGAGTTATTTGCTAGCAAAATTAATTTTATTTCAGTGTATTCTGTAATTATGGAAACAGAAGGCTCTTGTATACAGTCTATAAACAGAGAAGATAAGGTAGCAAGCACTTCGATTGAACATAGATTTATTGAAAGTCTAATATTCAGTTAGAACTAGGAATCTTGTTATGCTGTTATCAACATTCTTGTCTTTCTGGCTCTCAGTAAAGAGAACATGCTAGTTCCTTTTGGGAGGAGGGCAGGAGTTTATCTTAATATTTTCTTATGCTTTCAGTTTTCAAGGTGACAGAAATCTTAAAACAAGGATAAGTGAACATAAACTTGCTTCTGAGTGTCTACTACTAAGCCTAGGGAATATTTTTGTAATTAAGATGTCATGATTATTAAAGAGCATATTCTATTCATTTCCAACACTGATTTAAAGTGACTTATGACAAAAGACATTTGAATTACATAGCAATATAAACTAAAAAGCCTAGAGAGTGAAGGAAAATATAACTGTGCTTCACAGTTCACTAGATTTAAGAAAGGAAATTACTAATAATTGTTCAAAATTGAAGGAAATCAACTCAGCATTGCTCTTTCAGGTGTATAGATATAGATGCAGCTATAAATACATAGACAGATATAGATACAGACCAGTGCTGGCATTTCTATCAGTCATTTATCTCCTTTCATGCTGTTCTACTATAGTGGAATCTCTATTATCTTCCTATGAATATAGTAGTATTGTTCCTTTTCATTCATCACATATTTATTAAGCACTTAATATGTGTCAGACTCTTTTTAGGCATTGGAGATACAGCAGTAAAGAAATCTCTACTCTCACAGAACTTATGTTTTATTCCCAAGTTGGGTAGAGAAAGCCAATAAATGAAACCAAATATATAATCACTAAAGGCTATGGAGAAAAACCAGGCAAAGCAGGGGACAAAAGATATACGGGATTAGAAAAAACCAGTAGAACTTACTGGTTCTACATTTTTCATTTTTGTCACTGTTATAAGAAATTTAGAGAATCTATGTAAAGTTACATCCTGAATTATATCTTGTGATTAATCAATGCATTGTATAAAGTAGATATGGCGAGTTTTTAGCTGCATCCTCAAAATATATTTCCTTTTATGTGTTTTCATACAAGCTTCTCAGTGATAGTGATGACTGAGATTTATTTCGTCCTGATGGGTATCTCTTAGTAGAATGTTAATGACTTTGCAATTAGGAATAAAGAATTTCTTGAGTTACGTGTGATGTTAGCTCTTTAGGACACTTCTTATTAGATGTTTCAAGTTATGGAAGAATAGGACAATAATACCTTTGGAAATAAAACTATATCCTCTTCAGGATGGAATCTATGTATAGTATAGTGAAGGCAAGTGGAACCTCAGCAAAAAAGCTTCCTGACTTCTCACTGTTAATTTTGCATGCCAGAAAACTTACATTAATAGTCATTTCTCTAGATTATTTCCTTGCAAATCTTATCTGAGCATATGAATTTGACTCATAATTTTCTAATAGAAAATAAGATCTTAAAGGGGATAAGACAAATAAAAAGGTAGGGTAGGGTGAGGTTTGTAGGTTTGGGGCTGCTAAGACTCAAGATGCTCTATATTACTCCAAAACAAGTGGAAGATGCTAGTTTGGGAAGGACAAGCTTTGTCTACTTTTTAAGTTTGTCTAGCGATTGCTAATTTATTGCTATGAAGAAGAATAATGAAAATTTCATCCCTAAAACAACAAAACAAAACAAAAAAGAAAAACCTTATCTCTCCTTTCAGCCTTTAAAATGTAAGACAACTTTAAAAAGGTGTCCCTAAATGACTAACTCCATTACTCACATAGAGATTTTTATTGAAGATAAGCTTTTGCTCACTCCAACATCAAATAAGTAACCATTTTACTTATTGAAAGTTAAGAGATATACAGTAAATGTTTGTTTAATCACTTGGCTAATATTAGGTTATTAAGTATGAAATGTATGATTTCCTGAAGTACTAAGTTTGACAGTTGATATCTCTGACGTTTCACTTTGACACTTCTTGGTTTATTTTTATATTAAAGGTACATCCTTAGTCTTCCAAACACAATTTTGGCTTGTGATTATCTTTCAGTTTCTTTTTTTTTAATCCTACCTGTTCCCGAGAATCTTTCAGTTTCTTTTAGAGTCATTTTTGTGAAGTCATGGATAAGTCAAAAATTCGTGTTATTTTCAAATATGAGTTTTTTCCTGGAACCAATGCAGCACAGACAGCTCAAAATATCAACGAAGTGTTTGGGAAGGATGTGGCTAATGAACACACAGTATGTGGATTGTTTGAGAAATTCCTTTCTGGTGATTTTAATCTTGAAAATGAGCCACATGGGCAACCTGGGGCCAAGGTGGAAAATGATGAGCTGAAAGCTGTAGTGGAGGCGAATTCATCTCAACCTATGCGTGAATTAGCAGCAAGGTTTGATGTTACTATTCCAACAATATTGGACCATTTGAAACAAATGGACAAGGTAAAGAAGCTGGATAGATGAGTACAGCATGAATTAAAGAGCATCAGAAGAGAAATGGTCTCCAAGCTTGCCTTTCTTTGCTGTCACGATGTAAAGGCAGACTGTCTCTACACCATATTGTTATGTGTGATGAAAAATGGACTCTTTTCAACAATCGCAAGTAATGGTTGGATAAAGATGAATTGCCAAAACACAGTCCCAAACTGAATATTCATCAAAAAAAGCTAATGGTGTGTGTTTGCTGATCCAACGGTGGTATTATCCATTACAGCTTCACGAAACCTGGCAATCAATTATAGCAGATGTCTACTGCAACCAGTTGGATGAAATGATGAGGATACTTGTGATTAAGCAGCTGGGATTGGTCAGTGGAGACAGGCCAATCCTCTTGCAAGACAACGCCGCCAGACCACATGTCACACAAACTACAGCAACTGGACTTGGAAACTCTCTGTCATCCACCATATTCACCGGACCTTGCACAAACCGACTGCCATTTCTTCCAGGCTTTGGACGACTTCTTGCAAGGAAAAATGTTCATTTCTCAACAAGCTGTGGAAAATGCCTTTTGTGATTTCATCGCCACTCGCTCTCCAGGCTTTGTCGCTGCTGGCATAAGCAAGCTACAGTTAAGATGGCAAAAATGTTGATTAGTTTAGGTGCTTACTTTGATTGATTGTATTGCTTCTTGTTTGAGATATGATAAACTACACTTTTGATTTGAAATCAGACAGTTCATATTTAATAAACTAATATTTGTGTAATTTCTTTAATAAAAATTCACAAGGTCAAATTTTAAACAAAATCATATTAGGAAATAAGAATTGTGTTTGGGGAGTTGTTTTTCTAACTGAAATTAAAAGATGTCACAATTCAGTAAAGTAATTGTTCTATATAAAAAGTGCAGAAATGGAAGGAATGCTATATTCAAACATAATTGTGGTATATATGCACTGGCAAATATGGCAGTAGTTGCCAAGTTTAACTCAGTTCTTCACCATTTAATAGGAGTTTATAAAATAATTGAGCTTCAAGAATAGTTACAAACTTCTAACACTTCTCCTTTTTGCAATTTTTAATCCTAGGTGACAAATGGAAGGAAGCTTTGATATTTTTCTTGCTACCATTAGGTTTTATCTCAGCATTAGTTTTCTTTATAAGTTATCTGGTTTTATATAAGCAAGAAACTATACCAAAAATGGTAAGTTGTATAACATGATTTTTAGTCTGAAACAGTAGATAACAAAAAATATCCTACACTTAGAACCAATGGGTCTATATTTTATAATTTTGCCTGCTCACTGTGGGTCTATAATTGATTCTGTATGGATTACAATGACGTCTTCTGAAAATACAATAATTTAAAAAATTAACCCTGTAAGACTACATTTTGGGATGGATTTCCTTTTGTCAAAATAGAATAATAATACTTTAGAACTTAAAATACTATTTACCTCTAGATTAGAGAACAGTGTAAGGAAAGAGTTACAGGAGAAAAGCAGGATTGGGAGAAAGGAAAGGGTGACTTAAAATGGTCATAGACTGAAAGATATTACCAGTGTACCACAGGCACAAGATCACATACAAATTATAAAATATAGTGTCAGCCCTCAGAGGTCACACTCTAGTTGGAAGAGAGAGGATCTATACAAAAAATACAACTTGTGAGATGCTTTTAGATGATTGCTATTTGAGTTGTACAGAAAATGTTATAGAATTTCAGAAGATGGGGGATCACTGTGGGTTGGCGGCCTTTAAGGAGGAGTTATGATTTGGAGAAAAGTATCTTCATACCATGTCTTTTCAAGATAGAGAGAAATGCAAATGTGTATGAAATGCTTCACTTTGCTGAATGCTTTTTTACTTATTTCTGAGTTATTAATCCTCAATGAAATAGTTTATTATTAATGATGATTTGTCAATAACAGAGCTCTTTCTAAATTTCAGGGTTTTCATACAAAAAAAGAAGTTTTTTCTCATCAAGAGACACTCTGTTGACTTACCAATGTACAGTTATATGGACAAATGTTAAACATGAGTCTTATTAAACTTAATTTTTTCTTCAAATGTTGAATGTATCCTGTTTTAAGGCATTGTTGTATTTAAATAGACTTTAGAGTACTTGAATCCTCAGCTAGTAGTAAATTTGCTGGGTTCTAAGAACAGAGTTTTTTCTCATAAATTCATTTTGAGACTGTGGCATGTAGACAAGTTAAGGGATGGGTCAGATTTTATTCAATAATGTACTAACAAAACAATGTGATCTTGCAACTTGCACTCAACCACAGAGATACTGACAAATTTTGGAAGATGAGATTGTAGTTTTATTTGTTGTTTGTTTTAAATTGCCCTCAGAATGAAAGTATTGAGCATGGATAAGATTGTTTGGCTTTATTAG
Organism: Cheirogaleus major; assembly: GCA_963574435.1. Lineage (NCBI taxonomy): Eukaryota > Metazoa > Chordata > Mammalia > Primates > Cheirogaleidae > Cheirogaleus > Cheirogaleus major. Next base: position 32,092 of record CAUYPO010045614.1, on the reverse strand, counting down.
TGCCTGTGGAAAAGATTAATAGGAAACAAGAAGTTTTAAATACATTCGTAGTCCTAAATGAGTGCTTCACATTTCATGAAAGAAAAAAAGAGTGTGGAAAGGCTGAAAATAATCAAATAACTAGGGATCATATATCAAAATTCATATGTCACAAACTACACACTAAAAGCTTGGGAGCTTCCTATACTAGTTGGCAGGCAACATTTTCTACTTTCTGATGGTGTTTTTTTTTTTTTTGGTTCAAGGGCCAAAAGACACAAGCCTCTGAAATTAGTAAGAAGCTTTTTAAAAGTACATTCAACCTTCAGAGAATGTGGCAACCTAGGTGTAGACAGTTGCTTTTAAACTTGGGGAATAATGGACTAAAATTACGACTGTGGATTATAATCAAGAGCCAATTTTACTTTGGACTAATTTCTACTTGATACTATTCAGATTAGAGTGGCCATCACCTGGGAGCTGCTTAGAAATGCTCCAACACAGACCAACTCAGCAATCTATATTTTAACAACATCCTCAATTTGAAAAGCTCTGATTTGTAGCAGTATTTTAGAATGTAAAATACTAAAATAATATAATAGAGAGGTAAGTTCATAGAGTAATGATAGCTGTAACTGATGATTGCCACTGATCATCTCTAAAAGAGAGAAAAGAGCTAAAACTGAGGTGTAAACCACAATATCATCCTTTAATATCACTTATAATCAATGATAGGATGAACCACCATTTCCCTAAGTAGTCCTTGTTAAACATTAAGACTCCCATGATAATATGAATTAAGGAGCAATATGATAGGCAATTGTTGTCAAGCCAGGGCTTGCTGAAGTCGGTTATGTGTGTTGAGGGGTGTTGGGGAGAAAGGAGGAATGTGGAGGGGGGAGAGAGCGAGGCGAAACAGGGAAATGACAGGCAACCTCATCCTTGGAGGCTGAGTGGGTCTTGGAGATCTAGTATTGCAATTCCCTTGTTTAGAGCATGCATAACAAGCCCTACCAATCAAAGGATTTCTGGAATTGGCCCCATAAACTTAGAAGCCCCATTCAGAATTGCCCCAACAAAGTGGATATGAGAATCAAGTGGCACCAAATTTGGACAGAATTACCTTGCAAAAGGACCCTTGGAACTCCTGATTTACTAGTTATGTAAGTTTATTAACCTTACAGTAATGTGAACCCAAATTTTATGAATTTTTTTTTTTTTTAGACATAAGAGTCTCGCCTATGTTGCCTAGGTTAGACTCAAACTCCCAAACTCCTGGGCTCAAGTGATCCTCCCACCTCAGCCTCCCAAGTAGCTGGGACTATAGGTTAGGTATGTACCACTAAGCCTGGCTGAAATTGAATTTTTGAATTCCCATTTTTTTCTTTTTGCATTATGATGGAGTTTTAAGGTATTGAATATTTCCCAGATGCTTGGTACAAAGACAGTGCCTTAAGTCATGGCCCCCTTTTGCCCGTCTGTCTTTTGCTACTTGGCTCTGCCCCAGCTCCTTTGCTGCTTGGCTCTGCCCCTCCCATAGGACCTTCCAAGTTCCAGCAACTAAGGCATAACACCTGTCACTGTAGGAGTCTCTCGAATTTTAGGGCTAAAGTGAGCAAGGATGGCTTCATGGGTGTGTGCCTGTGCAATTGCACAGGGCCCCATGCTTGGAAGGGACCCAAACATGGTTTAATGGTCTGCTGTTGCCATCTGGAAATTCATTCTTCACCATGCCCTACTAATTATGCAGCCACTTCTGATAGCTATCATCAGTCTGAGTAATCTGTTCAGGTTGTACCACTAAAACATGAACATCACCCATATTTTTTATTTTGGCAAATCAGTGATTGAGATCTTAGAAATCACTCTGACCAGATAGCCTTCCACTCATCCATCCATCCTTCAATTCAGTTCAATATTTATTGCATATGTACTATACGCCAGACACTGTGCTAGTGTAAATATATAGCTATCCAGCTTGAGTTAGATAGTCCTGTGCTTGAACGAGAGAGAAGTGACATTTATCAGGTGTCTACTATGAGTCAACTTCTGTGCTAGGTGCATTATATATATTATTTCAATAATCTTTTAATTCTCACCACAATCTGAGATGTATATAAGGTGCCTATATTATGAATGAAGAAAAGCTCAAATTAATTTGTCTAAAGTGTTGGAACTAGAATGGGAATTCATTATTATTTTTATCCTTAGAACAGTCCTAAGTGCATTCACTCTAAAAAGAAGTTATTTGAAAAAGCATTTCTAGATTGGTGGCATAATGATCTGTGTGGACCTTCTCTGGCAGCAAAACAACCATAACTGGTGAAAATGATTAAAAAAATCAAATTTTAAAGTCTCTGAAAATAGTTCTAAAAACCAACAGCAAATGAAAAAGCAGTTTTTTCAAGAAAATACACTAAATCTTAGTAAGACCAGCTAGAGTTTGTGGCATTGGAGTCATGAAATATTCCCTTCCCCACTTCTCCCAGCTTATTGAAATGGAAACTCTACTTTAGGTGGGTGTAGCCAATAACACAGAGTTCCATCTTTTCTCTGCTCCCAGTATAAGGCTATGATTTCTCTCCAGAAGGGATTGGCCATCAGCATTTTTATCCTCCCCAGCTCTGTGTTGCAGAAGCTATAGTCCAGGATGAGAAATCTGAGGCTCCCTTCTACCCAGCTACCGCTCATAGGACTGAAACTCTACCCCAGGCACAGCAGGACATGAATACTGAGCTCCAATAGCCCTCACATTATTAGCTTGTTTATAGGCCAGAGGTTCCAGAGAGGGAAGGGAGGAACAAGTCAAAAGATCAGGGCTGCTTCCCAAGCTCATAGTCCTGCTTATAAGAGGTACTACTGAAAGAGCAATAGGTTTCTATTAATACCTCCATCTATGGAGCAGTAGCACAGAGATTCTGCCTATGGGGAGAATCAAGCCATAGGAATGGAGGGCTTTGTAGTTCTCCCTAAGGGGACTGACTTTATTTGGAATAGAGAATGGTAACATTCAAGTCTAAGGGTCCTGTATATAAAAAATGCAGATCTTACTGGTGAGCAACTAAGAGGAGACTGGTAGCCCCATGGTAGAACTTGTACGAAAGAGAAAAATGGTAGATTCAGCTCTGAGTTAAAAGAGAGAATCAGGCAGCTGAGAAAAAGCCCTCCTCATGTTAGGAGCAAGCCTCAAAGATAAGTCTCAAAGTCTATTCTTGCAGTGGGACAAAATTTAATCAGGTCACACATTGTAGAACAATTTATGCCCCAGGTCACTGTGGAAAACATAAATAATCAACTAACAATTAGCTTAGGTTAACAACTGGGCACAATAGCAATAGAGGCAGACTAGTTAGAAACTTAACAGGAAAATCATAGAAAGAGAATAAGAGAGACTGTGGGTGGGGAGGCAGGAGGGCAAGGTCAGGGCATGCCCAAGGCTGTGCCCTCAGAATGGCAACATTGGAGGCCAGACATTGGGGGGATAGACTTTACGATAATAGTCTAGCCAAGTAACTAAACAAATAAACAAGTAAATAACAACTAATACCAAGGGGATCGGAATCCAGAGTTGCTACAATATATTATCTAAAAGGTTCAGTTTTTAACAAAAAATTACAAGATATGCAAAGAAACAGGAAAAGGTGAGCTGTACACAGAATTTAAAAGAGCAAGCAACAGAAACTATTTGTGAGAGGGCTCTGATGTTAGATTTAACAGACAGAAGTTTCAATGCAAGTATTATAAATACATCCAAAAAACTAAAAGAAAGCATGCTTAAAGGAGTAAAGGAAGGTATAAGGACAGTGTCCCCTCAAAGACAGAATATCAATAAAAATAAATTGTAATAAATACCCAAAATGCAAATTTTGGATTGAAAATACAATAATCAAAATTAAAAATTTACCAAAGGGGCTAAAGAGTAGATTTAAACTTATAGAAGAATCAGTGAACTTTAAGGTATATTGATAGAGACTATATAATCTGAAAGACAGAGAGGAAAAATAAAGAAGAAAAGAAAAATGAACAGAATCTCAGAGAACGTGGCACACCATTGAAAGCACTAATTTCATGTTAAGGAGAACAAGAAGGAGAGGAAAAAGGGAAAGACACAGGCAAATATTGAAGAAATAATGACTGAAAACTCATCAAATTTGATGAAAACATTAATGTATATAACCAAGAAGCTCTATGAAGTCCAAGTAGGATAAATGCAAAGATATCTATATGAAAGGAAACCCTAATAAGATTAACACCTGACTTCTCATCAGAAAAAATGTAGAACCGAAGGCAGTGGAATGGTCTATTTGAAGTGCTGAAATAAAAAAATCAACCATCAGTAACATTATATCCAGCCAAACTGTCTTTCAAAAGTGAGGGCAAAATTAATACATTCCCAGATAAACAAATACTAAGAGAACTAGTTACCAGTAAATATGCCTTACAAGAAATATTTATACTAAAAGAAGCTCTTCAGGTTGGCGGCAAGTACTAATTTAAATTCACACAAAAAAACAAAAAAGACTGATAAAGGTAATTATGTAATTATAAAGGACTTTATAAATGCACATTTCTTCTTCTGCCTTCTCTTAACTAATTTAAAAAGCAATACATTAAAATAATAGATATAAAATTATATTTTTAGACCTATAACATATAGAAATGTAAGATATTTGACAATAACAGCACAAAGAAAGTGAGTGGAAGAAGAGTTGTATTGGAGTAAGGAAATGATAACAGATGGTAACTTGAAGGCACAGGAAGAAATAAAGAGAACCAGATATGGTAAATAAGGAGTTCATAAAACAAACTCTATCAATATTGCTTGTTCACCTTTCTTTTCTCAATGGTGTCAAAAGACATAAAGTTATACAAACTAACAATTACAACAATGTATTGTTGAATTTGTAACATATATATAGGTAATGTGTATAACAATATAATAGGACAAAAAGGCAGAAGAGGGGATAAAGATATATAGGAGTTACATAATTGTATCTCACTGTCATTAAGTTACTATAAATCTGAGTGGATCTGGTAAGTTATGGTCAGCTGTACACAGAATTTAAAACCCTCCAGCCACCACTAAGAAAATAAATTTTAAAAATATAGTGAAAAATCATTAAAGTATTTAAATGTTACACTAAAAATATTTACTTAACACCAATGAAGGCAATGAAGAGGAAAAGAAAAAAATGACATGAGAGAAAAAAAAGTAAAATGACAGTTGTAAATCTAATCATATCAATAATAGCATAAAATGTGGATAAATTAAAAAATATAATCAAAAGGCAGAGATTTTAAGATTGGATTAAAAAAAACTAAGATCCAACTATATGCTATCTATAGGCTTCAACAATATAGGTTTTAAGTGAAATGTCCAAAAAAGATATGCTATGCAAATGTTAATCATAGAGAGCTGAATTGACTATATGTATGTCAAAAAAAAGATTTTAATTTAAAAAAGTATCTCTAAGGATAAAGAGGAACATTTTGTAATGATAAAAGGATGAATCCATTAGGAAGACATAACAATAACATATGCATCTAACAAGGCAGCCCCAAAATACATGGAGAAAAAACTGATAGAATTGAAGGGAAAAATAGACAATTTTAGCAATAATAGTTATATTTTAATAACCCACTTTAAATAATGGATAGATTAACAAGAGAGAGATCAACTAGGAAACAGAATACTTGAGCAATAAAATAAACCAGCTAGACCTAACAGAAATCTATATAATAATTAACCCACAGCAGCAGAATATATATTCTTCTAAGGAGCATATGGCACATTCTCCAGGATATACCATGTGCTAGGACATAAAATAAGCCTAAATAAATGTAAAGATATTGAAATTATATAAAGTATGTTTTCTGAATATAATGTAATGAAATTAGAAAACAATAAAAAATGAAAATTGGGAAATAGACAAATATATGAAAATCAAACAACTCACTCCTAAATAACACTGGGTCAACGAAGAAATCACAAGGGAAAGTAGAAAATACTTTTAGAAGAAAGAAAACAAAAACACAGCATGCCTAAATTTATGAGATATAGTGAAATAAGTGCTTAGTAAGAAATTATAATAGCTATAAAAAAAGAAATTATAATAGCTATAAATGCATATAATAAAAAGAAAAAATTAACAACCTAAACTTTCCCTTAAGACACTGGTAAAAGAAGAGCAAACTAAACTTAAAGAAAGCAGAAGATAGTAAATTATAAAGATTAGAGCAAGGTACATGAAATAGACAATAGAAAAACAAGAGAGATTATCGAAAAACTAAGTTATTTCAAAAGATGAATAAAATCAACACACTTTTAGTTAGAATGCCCAAAAAGAAAGTGAAAGAAAGGGAAAGGGAGAATAAGAGGGAGAGAGGGGGTGGGAGGGAGAGAATACTCAAATTACTAAAATCAGGAATGAAAAAGGAGGAGTTACTATAAACTTTAGAGAAATAAAAATTATTATAAGGGAATTCTATGCCACAAATTATAAAACTTAGATGAAATAGACAAACTCCTAGAAACACACAAATGACTAAAAATGACTCAAGGAGAGATAAAAAATCTGAACACTAAAGAAAAGAGAATTTTAAATGTTAACCCCTAAGAAAGCCTGGGCCCACATGGCTTCACCGGTGAATTAAACCAGCCAGAGATTTAAAGAACTCATGCCAATTCCATACCAATTCTCCACAAGCTCTTCCTAAATGTAGAAGGGGAAAGAACATTTCACAACTCATTATATGAAGCCAGTATTATCCTAATGCCAAAAATAGAGACCAGTTATTTTGCAGAATGCTAGTCAATTTTGGTTTGTCCAGTGTTTCCTTATGATTAGTTTCATGTTATGCATCTTTGACAGAAGTGATACTGTATTCATCTTATTGCATTCTATCAGGTGGTGCACAATTTCAGTGTATGCCACTATTGATGATATTAACTGATTACTTGATTAAAGTGGTTACTATCAAGCCTCTACATCTTAAAGTTGCTCTCCCTTCACCTTGTAATTAATAAGTATTTTGTATTTTAAAGTATGTAAATATCCTATTGCTCATTAAAATTGAGGTTTATTAATTTACTTCTGTTTTGATTAATGGTTTCCTGTTTCAGTCAAGATGGTATAATCATTATTTTTGTTTTTGAGACAGAGTCTCCCTCTGTTGCCTGGGCTACAGTGCCATGGCATCAGCCTAGCTCACAGCAACCTCAAACTCCTGGGCTCAAGCGGTCCTCCTGCCTCAGCCTCCCGAGTAGCTGGGACTACAGGCATGCACCACCATGCCCGGCTAATTTTTTCTATATATTTTTAGTTGTCCAGCTAATTTCGTTCTGTTTTTAGTAGAGACGGGGTCTCGCTCTTGCTCAGGCTGGTCTTGAACTCCTGAACTTGAGCAATGCTCCCGCCTCCGCCTCCCAGAGTGCTAGGATTACAGGCGTGAATCACCACACACAGCCTATATATAATCATTATTTATTCTGATACTCATATTGTTCCAGATTTTGCCCATGGGAACCTCTTTAAGTTAGCTTCTCTGTCCTTTTGACATGTCCCCATGATTCTTTGAGCATTTTCTTATTTTGGAAACACCAAGATATTCTAGGTGCATTTTGTATTTTCCCTGCCCTTGTCATGGAATTAGTTATTTCTCCAAGAAATCTCCATTTCTTTCAGTGAAATGTGGAATTTAGAAGCCAATATATGGAGGCTATATGTACTCATTATTTTCCAGGCCCTCTCATTGGATAGAGTTTGGGAAATGTATATGTGCATGAGTGTCTGTGTGTGTGTGTGTGTATCCTCTCGATTCTACTTAGGCTCTGATGTCACATATGCTGGACTACTCCCAGCCCATGTGAATGCCTTCCTCAACTTTCTCAAACTCTGACATCCAATGCCAGCCCATCCTTTTAAAAGTATGCCCCCCTTCACTTGCTAGGCTTTGATACCCTGCACTTGGACTCCCCCATGTGTGGACACTATCCTTCCCTCACTCAGTCTCTGACTCCCCTTGCCAATCTGCCTCATGCTTGTAGATTTACTCCCCAACTGCTCAGGATCTGACTCTATACCCCAGGCCAGCTTCCTATTTGGATACCCTGCTGACTGAGCTGAATCCCCAAGTCAAGCTGCTCCCCTGCATGGATACCCTCCTTTTTCTGACTTGGGCACTGACTGCCCATGCCAGGACAGGTTCTAGCATGGACACCTTATTTACCCTGATCAAGCTGTGATATCTCATGGTAGCCTGTCCTACCTCCCTTTGTAGATCTCATTTCACGCTCTTTGAGTTCTGACTCCCCACCATAGGCTACTCTAACTGCATGGATATCCTTTTCACCCAACTTCAACTCTAACATCTCACTGTGAGCCATCATGGTTCCACTCCAATCCCCTACCGTGGATGTCAAACTTGATCTGTCTCACCTGATGGCTTTATGATGACTTCTTCAGCAAGAGGAGGAAGGGGAAGGGGGTGCTTGAGTTGACTTTTGAAAGATAAGCAGGCATTGCTAATTGAGGATAGATAAAGGGCGTTTTGAGTAAAGGAACTCATATGTGAACTATGGCATATGGAAGAATAATTTCCCAAGTTTATATTTTTCTCCAGTTACCCAATAACTGCATCACAATTTGTTGAATAAATTCTCATTTCTCCCAATATGAAATAACACCTTCCACTTTTATCATATATTTAATTTTTGTGTGTGAGTTTATTTGGGGGCTTTCTTTTCTTTCCTCTTGATCTCTAAGTCTAATCACATACCAATATCATCATTAGTCTTCTTTTTCAGAAATTTCCTGGCTCTTACATTTTTATTTTTCAACATATATTTTAGAATTGGCTTGTTTTGTTTTCTACCTCAATCCTATTAGTATTTTTATTGATATCTCACAATTATAAAATAACTTGGGGAAAAATTTATATGTGTACAAGATTGTGTTTTCCTATCCAAGAATATGGGTGCCTTTCCATTTTGTCATGTCTTACATAGTGTTTTTCAGTAGTGTTTCAGAATTGTCTTCAACTAAACATTGCATGTTTCCTGTTAAATTTATTCCTAAGTAATTGCTTGTAGCTGTTGTAAATGATATCTTTCCTCCATTATAACTGTAATTGGCTATTAGTATATAGGAACACTGTTTTATAGATTTTTTTATTTAGCCGTCTTGCTCAATTCTTTTTTAAATTGATGCATAATATTTGTACATATGTGTGGGGTACATGTGATATATTGTTACATGCATAGAATATGTATGTAATTGTCAAGTCAGGGTATTTAGGGTATTCATCACCTCAAGTATTTGTCATTGCTATGAATTGTGAAAATTTCAAGTCCTCTCTTCTAGGTATTTTGAAATATACAATACGTTGTTAACTATAGTCACTCTGCTATTCAACATTAAAACTTATTCCTTCTATCTAACTGTATGTTTGTACCCATTAACCAACCTTTCCTTATTGCTACTCCCCCTCCACACACACACACCCTTCCCAGCCTCTGGTATCTCTCATTCTACTCTCTACCTTCATGATATCGACTTTCTATGCTACCACATATGAGTGACAGCATGCGCTATTTGTCTTTCTGTGCCTGGCTTATTTCCCTTAACATAATGACCTCCAGTTCCATCATGTTGCTGCAAATGACATGATTTCATTCTTCTTATGGCTGAGTAGTATTCCATTGTATATTTATCCACCTTTTCTTTTCCAGTCATTCATTGATGGACACTTAGGACAATTTTTCCTATTGTGAGTAAATGCTGCAATTAACATGCAAGTACATATATCCCCTTAATATACTGATTTTTGGGGATAAATAGCCAATATTGGGATTGCTGGATCATATGGTAGTTCTATTTTAATTTTTAAATAAATCTCCATATTGTTTTCCATAGTGGCTGTACTAATTTCTATTCCCACCAACATTGTATAAGAGTTCCCTTTGTGTCTTCACCAGCATCTATTATTTTTTATCTTTTTGACGGTAGCCATTCCAACTGGAGTAAGATGATATCTCATTATGGCTTTGATTTGCATTTCCCGTATGATTAGTGATGTTGAGCATTTCTCATATTGCTGTTGGCCATTTGTATGTTCTTTTGAAAAATGTCTATTCATGTCCTGTGCCCATTTTTTAATGGGATTATTCGGTATTTTACTGCTGACTTGTTTGAATTCCTTGTATATTCTATATATTAGACCCTTGTTGGATGAATAGTTTGCAAATATTTTCTTTCATTTAACAAGTTGTCTCTTCATTCTGTTGTTTCCTTTGCAGTGCAGAAGCCTTTTAGTTGAATATAGTCCCATTTGTCTATTTTTGTTTTTGTTGCTTGTGCTTTTAAGGTCTTTGTCATGAATTCTTTGCCTAGACCAATGTCCAGGAGAGTTTTCCCTAGGTTTTCTTCTAGTGTATTTATAGTTTCTAGTCTTATGTGTAAGTCTTTAATCCATCTTGAGTTGATATTTGTATATGGTGAGAGATACAATCCAGTTTTATTCTTTTGCATACAGATATCCAATTTCCCCAGCACCATTTATTGAAGATGGTGTCCTTTACCCAAGATATGTTTTTAGTGCCTTTGTAAAATATCAGCTGGCTGTAAATATGTGGGTTTATTTCTAGGTTCTCTATTCTGTTCCATTGGTCTGTGTATCTGTTTTTATACCAATACCATACTGTTGTGGTTACTATAGCTTTGTAATATATTTTGAAATCAGGTAGTATGAATCCTCCAGCTTTATTTATTATTTATTTATTTTATTTACTCAAAATTGATTTAACTATTCAGGCTCTTTATTGGTTTCATACAAATTTTAGGACTCTTTCTTCCATTTCTGTGAAAAATGGCATTGTTATTTTGACAGGGATTGCATTGAATCTGTAGATCACTTTGGGCAGTATAGTTGTTTTAACAATATTGATTCTTCTGATCCATGAGCATGGAATGTCTTTCCATTTGTTTGTGTCATCTTCAATTTCTTTCATAAACATTTTATAGTTTTTTTTACAGAGGTTTTTCACTTCCTTGGTTAATTTATTCCTAGGGTGTTTTTTTTTTTTTTTTTTTTGGTAACTATTGTAAATGAGATTCCTTTCTTGATTTCTTTCTCAGCTCATTCATTATTTGTGTATAGAAACACTACCGATTTTTGTATGTTGATTTTATATCCTGTAACTTTACTGAATTTATTTATCATATCTAAGAGTTTTTTGGTAGAGTCTTTAGGTTTTTCTATATATAAGATCATGTTATATCCAAAGAGGGATAATTTGACTTCCTTTTTTCCCAATTTAGATGCTTTTTATTACTTTCTCTTGCCTGATTGCTCTGGGTAGGACATCCAGTACTATGTCAAATAGATGTGGTGAAAGCGGGCATATATGGCCTTTATTACGTTAAAGTATGTTCTTTCTATGTCTAGTTTGCTGAGAGTTATCACGAAGGACCATTGAATTTTATCAAATGATTTTCTGCATCTGTTGAGATGATTGTATAGTTTTTGTCCTTCATTCTGTTGATGTGATGTATCACATTTATTAATTTGTAGGTTGAACCATTCTTGCATACCTGGAATAAATCTCACTTGATCATGGTGTATTATCTTTTAGATGTTCTGTTGAATTCAGTTTGCTAATATTTTATTGAGGATTTTTGCATATATGTTCATCAGAGATATTGGCCTGTAGTTTTCTTTCATTGCTGTTTCCTTGTCTCGTTTTGGTATTAGAATAATGTGGCCTCATAGAATGAGCTAGGGAGACTTCCCTCCTCTTCAATTTTTTGGAATAGTTTGAATAGAATTGGTGTTACTTTTGCTTTGTAAGTTTTGTAGAGTTTGGCAGTGAAGCCATATAGTCCTGGGATTTTCTTTGCTGGGAGCCTTTTAATACTGATTAAATCTCATTACTCCTTATTGGTCTGTTCAGGTTTTCTATTTATTCCTGATTTAATCTTGATAGGTTCTATGTGTCCAGGAATTTATTCATTTCCCCTGGGTTTTCCAGTTTGTTAGCATATTGTTGTTCATAACAGTCTCTGATGATCTTTTGTATTTCTGTGGTATCAGTTATAATGTCTCCTTTTTCATTTCTGACTTTATTTGGGTTTTCTTTCCTTTAAGTCAAGCTAGCAATTTATTGATTTGGTTTATCTTTTCAAAAAACCAACTTTTCATTTTTTTGATCCTTTGTATTTTTTTGGTCTCTATTTTATTTAGTTCTGCTCTGATATTTATTATTTCTTTCCTTCTACTAATTTCAAATTTGATTTGTTCTTGCTTTTTCAGTTCCTTGAGATGCATCATTAGATTGTTTATTTCAAATCTTTCTACTTTTTTGATGTATGTATTTATTTCTATTAATTTCCCTCTCAGCACTGCATTTACTGTATCCAATAGGTTTTGGTATGTTGCATTTTGATTTTCATTTGTTTCAAGAAACTTTTTATTTCCTCCTAAATTTCTTCCTTGACCCAATGGTTATTCAGGATCATGTTGCTTAATTTCCATCTATTTGTATAGTTTCGAAAGTTCCTCTTATTATTGATTTCTAGTATTATTTCATGTGATCTGAGAAGACACTTAATATGATTTTGATTTTTAAAAAATTTATTAAGACTTGTTTTGTGTTCTAAGATAGGATCTTTCCTGGAGAATATTCCATGTGCTGATGGAAAGAATGTGTATTCTATATCTGTTGGATGAAATGTTCTGAAAATGTCTGTTAGGTCCATTTGGTCTAAAGTGCAGTATAAATTTAATTTTTCTTTATTAACTTTTTGTCTAAATGGTCTGTCTAATGCTGAGAGAAGGGTGTTGAGGTTCCCAACTGCTATTGCATTAGAGTAGCTTTATTTCGCTTGAGATAGATATATTTTCTTTATATTTCTGAGTGCTTTGGTATGGGTGCACATATGTTTAGAATTGTTATATCCTCTTGCTGAATTGATCCCTTTATCACCATATAATAACCTTTGTTATCTCATTTTACTGTTTTTGACTTAAAGTCTGCTTTACCTGATATAGGTATAGCTACACTTGCTTGCTTTTGGTTTCTGTTTGCATGTAATATCTTTTCTCATCCCTTTGGTTTCAGTCTGTATGTGTCTTTACAGGTGATGTGACTTTCTTGTAGGCAGCATATAGTTGGGTCATGTTGTTTTTACCCATTCAGCCAGTCTATATCTTTTAAGTGGAAAATTTATTCTGTTTACATTCAAAGTTGTTATCGATATGTGAGGTCTTATTCTTGTCACTCTATTAATTGATTTATGGTTCTTTTTTATATTCTTTGTTCCTTTCTTTCTCTCCTATCATTTATCACTGCAGTTTGGTAGTTTTCTGTAGTGGTAACATTTGAGTCCTTTTTATTTCTCATTTGTGTGTTCTCATGATGGTAGACTTTGCCCTTTTACTTCCAGGAAATGGAATATGGACCTCTAAGCAGTGTTTCACTTGACATTTTTCTGCATTGGGGAGCCTCTCTGGGCTCCCAGCCAATCTTGGCTTAATATGCTGCCTCATGTCCCTCTCATTCCTTGCCTTAGGTGTTTCCTGTCACTTTTCTGTTGAATTCCTATATTATCTCTTAGATGATCTATTTGAAGTGTGATTATCTTCTTGCTATTTTGGTTCTTCTTTGTGAAAGAGGTGAGTACCAGATGATTCTAGTGAGCCATCTTGAAGGCCCCCCATTATCTTAAAGTATATAATAATATTTTTTTGGTTTCTCTAGATATAAACTCATATAATCAACAAATAATGCTTACATTGCCTTCATCTCTCTACTTTTTTAAAATAAATTTTTAAAATTTGATGACAGTTTTAGATTCCTAAATAAATAAATAAATAAATAAAACAAAGATGGTATGGAGTGCTCCCACATTTAACATACATTATTAATATCCAAAGTCTATACTTTATTTAGATTTCCTTAGTTTTTACCTAATGTCTATTTTCTGTTCTAGGAACCCATCTAGAGTATCAAATTACATTTATTAGTCTAGTCTCCTTAAGTTCCTCTTGACTGTAAAAATTTCACAGGCTTTCTTTATTTTTGATGACCATGACGGTTTTCAAGAGTACTGGTCAGGTATTTTGTAGAATGTCTCTCAATTGGCATTTGTCTGACATTTTCTATTTAACTAGACTGGGGCTATGGGTTTTGAGGGAGAAGGCAATAGAGGAAAAGTGGCATTTTCATTACATAATATCAAGGATATATACTATCAATATGACTTGTCACTATTGTTGTTGATCTTTACCACATGGCTGAGGGAGTGTTTGTCAGGTTATTTGACTGTAAAGTTAGTCTTTCCCCCCTTTTCCCTACTTTATTCTTTGGAAGGAGGTCATTATGTGTAGGCCACACTTAAGGAATAGGGAGCTGTACTCCATCTCCTTGAGAGTAGAGTATTTGCATAAATTATTTGGAATTCTTATGCATGGGAAATTGATCTATTCTCTCACATTTATTTATTTATTAAATCATTTATTTATACTAGCATGGGCTCATAAATATTTATTTTATACTTTTAATCATGCTCCATTACTGCTTTATTCATTTTGTTGCTCATATTGTTCTAGCTTGGCCATTGGGCACCATTTCCCGTTTTCCTTTGACATATCTTCATCATTGCGGGTTTTTTTTTTAAGTACTTCCTCACTTTTGGAACTACAAGATGCTCCTTGATCTTCTTTTACATTTCTTCTCTAAGTCCTAGAATTAGACATTTGTACAGGAAGTCTGGTTCCTTTTATTGGAAAATGGCATTAGAAACCAAGATCTGGGTACTAGATATGCTTATTGCTACCTAGTCATTTCTTTTAGGTTTCTGGAGTATTGTTTCTTTAAGGGTGTTTCAGGTAATAGTGCAAAGAAATATATATGTGTATATTCGTTAGTGTATTTACACATACCTACAAATATTTCTTTATGTAACCATCTATATCAATAAAAGTTAAACATGAATTCATACTGATATATCCAACATAAGCCATCACCACATGGATCATTCTCACCTATTCCACTTGTAACTTCCTATTTCAAAAGTGAGAAACCTGTCTCCCATCAACTGTCATCTATTTAACTAATTGTTCAAATATACACATATAATGGCATCAGGATTGTAAACTTGTACCCCTATTGGACAAAATATCATCAGCTAGAGTATAGTGCTTATGTACAGTTTCTTTTGCCTTTAATCTTACAAACTCCACTCATTTCAAAAGTTTTTAGGTTAGCACTTTCTCCTCACCTCGTTCAGTGAAGTCATTTCACTATTTAGAATACAGTTAGATCATTTTGTCACATTCTGCATTCCATTTTGAGACTTTTATGACCTCCTATATAACTTTTTTAAATGTGCATACATTAAGGTTTACACTTGGTGTTGTACATTTGATAGATTTTGACAACTGTATAGTGTAATGTATTCACCATAACAATGTCATATAGAATAGTTTCACTGCCCTAAAAGTCCCCTATGTTTCACCTATTTAACCTTCACCACCCTCTTTACTCTGAAACTCAGAGCGATCTTTTTACTCTGTAAAACTACTCTATAATATTACCTTTCCTAAAATGTCATATAATTGAAATCATGTAGTATGCAGCCTTTTCTGCTTATATTATTTCATTTAGCAATATGTACTTAAGTTTTATTCATGTCTTCTCATGGTTTGATAGCTCATTTCTTTTTACTGTTGAATAATATTTCATTATATTGATTTGTTACAGTTTCTTTATTCACTCAACATTGAAGAATATCCTAGTTGCTTCCAGTTTTTTTCAATTATGAATAACGTTGCTATAAAATTCATGTGATGGTTTTTGCGTGAACATAAATTTTCAAATTAGTTGAGTAAATAGCTTAAAAGCAGGATTGCTAGACTATGTTCGGCTTTATAAGAAACTGCCAAACTGATTTCCAAAGTGGCTGTACCATTTTGTATTCCTATCAACAATGAGTGTGAGTTCCTGTTGCTCTGCATCCTCACCAGCAATTGATATTGTCAGATTTTTGGATTTTGGGCTGGTCCAAGTGCAGTGATGTTTACAACTAATTGATCACAACCAGTTTTAGATTCCTTTGCTCCTTCTCCACTCCCACTGCTTCACTTGACTAGCCTAAAAAAAAAATAAAATAAAAAAAATAAATTTAAAAGATTTTTGATTTTGACAATTCTTATAAGTATATAGTGGTATTTCATTGTTTTAGTTTCATCACCATACTTTAAAAATTATCATCTCTGCATTGGCATTATCTGTAGCATTTTCATAGTGTTTTATTACTATAATTTCTACAGGTATGTTATTTTTAATCCTATGTTTAAATGAAGTCAGTGCTCACCAGAACTTTTGCTGCTGGTTTTACAATCAGTTCTTAATTTGATAAATTAATCCTCTAATAGTTTTTTCATGAAGGACTAATTCCCTGAGATCATGTATATTTGAAAATACTTATCTTTGTAACTGAACAACACTGGTCACATTTTTTTCCCTGAATATTGCTTTGTCCAGTGGACAATATTTAGTGTTTCTGTGTAAAAGTTTAAGATCAGCATGATCTCCCTACTTTTTTTTCGTTTGTTTTTCCAAAGTGTCCAAAAAAGGCTTTCTGTATCTTTGAGATCCAGGAACTTTACTAGGATAGTCTTAATTTCCATTGTTCCTGTTATATCAACTGTCTTTTGATCTCTAGATTCAAATATTTCTTTGAATTTCAGGAAATTTTCTTATATCATGCTTTTGAATATTTTCTTCTGTTCTAATTTGTTCTGGTCTCTTTCTCTGGTAAACCAATATTGTATGTGTTGGATCTCCTATTTATATTTTACAAAATCAATAATTTCTTGCTAACTGCTTTATATTCATTTTCATTGTTTGTATTACATTTCTCAAGCCAATATTCCTTACGACTCATTGTGATTTTAATGATGTCTCTTTTCCTTTTTTGCTGCTTCCAATATGGTCTTAATTTATGCAATAGTTTCATTTTTCTCTTCCACTTTTTTACTGAGCTCTTTCAACTTATTTCAAACTGTTGCTATCTTAACTTTTCTTTTTTGAGGTTTTTATTTTGTGTCAAGTTCTTCTGTGCGTGTGTGTTTTTTGTTTAAGGCAAGACATCTTTTCCATCTTTTCTGGGAGTCAGCTATGCTCCCAGCAAAAACAAGTCCCTTGGCAGGGTCATTTCAAGGGATATGGGAATAATAGAAATAGAGAATATGGAAATAATAAAGAGACACAGAGACAAAAGTATAGTTTTTAAAGATGGGAGAGCGGGAGTCCTTCAGCATTCCCATGAGCTGTGTGGTCACTAGTGAAGTCCTGCATCAGTATTTATTGGTGCAGCGATTAATTGCGAGTGATTACAGATTTACATAGTAATAGATAGTTCATTGAGGTTTTAAGTCTCCCCCAAAGCTTTTGGAGATCCCTTAATTAACTCTATCTCCATGAGTAAATGGTTACAAAATCTTTCTAAAATAAACTTCTAGGTCCTAAGATAAAATTATCACTTAGCAGCAAGGCTAAACAGAAATATAGAAGCTCTATATTTCTTTATCTAGTTTCTTGTTGATTGAGACAAGTGATCAAGAGTGAAGCAGGAACTGTCCCTTAGGCCAATTGTCTCTAGCTGCAGGTGTCTATCGGGCGGGCATTCTTTGATCAGTTCTCAACCTGTGACCACACACCAAGCCTTGTCTTACAGAGGCATCAGGCACAAGTAGCCTTCAGGTCTGAGACAGCATCATCATGCAAAACGTTCCCGATTGGTGAGATGCCCTCCTGAGGCGAGGCAGCTTTTGATCCGTGAACTAAGACGTTCACATATTCCTTCAAGGCAAAGCCCTGCAAAACTCCTGAAATCTTTAATGTCTCTTTATAGGCCAACATTTTCCCATTAACTTCTTTTAATTCTTAGCAATATGTTTGGTCATGATTTGCCCCTCTTCCACAATAATATGTTTTACAAAGTGCTCACCCGTTGTTCACTGTTTTCTTCTCTCTTTATTTTTGTAGCATATTTGTATATGCACTGGTTCCTTTTAAATTATTGGTCTTCTTTAAATGCCAGCAAAGTCTTCCTGACTCAGAGTGAAGACCTGTAAGGTACAGGATTTTGAGTTAGTGTGTGTGCTTAATTAATTTCTAGCATTCAACCATTCTTGCCCCCTTTTATGATCTCTCCTATTTTGCAGGGGCTGGAAGCTTGGAAACAGCATTTCCCATATAATTGCGATTTTGCTAATAAAGAGCACTCACATGAAATATGCAAGGTGAAAAGGAAGCAGAAGTATTTAATTATTCCTTTCTTGGTATCGGTAGTAAAATTTTCCCTTGGAAGAGGTGAGGTTAAATTCTCATGCAAATAATTCACCTCAGTGCTGTAGCAAACTGTGACCACTGGTAGTAGTCACTGCGGTTTCTCATGTGGATATTAGCAATTTCCTGAGTTCCCAAGAACTGGTGGTAAAACTAGGAGCTAACTATTTCCTTCCTTCACCTTTGCTCCTCCATTCTTTCCAGTGATTTTATAAGTACTCAACTATCCTTGAAATATCAAGGTGCTTTCTCTTTTCTTAATCAAACTTTGTTTGGCATATTGTTATCCAGTTTAAACTTTCTTTCCCTTTAGCAGGCCAAGATTAGCAGCTGAAATGCTTCCTTTTACTCACAGAATTTCCTCCACTGAGCACCACAGTTGCAAATATTGTGTATTATCATATTTTCTTATTTAGCTTTGTCTTCCTGCCACTCTCTGATGTTTGTAGAGTTTAGGAATTCCTAAATACTTATTTGACAGCCAGCTGGTTATAAATAAGGTATAGATGGTTTTGTAATTGCCCAACCAGGTTCTATTGCTTGCTGCATAGAAGGAAGCCAATACACAGAGACAATAGGGGTTGCAGTGGAGAAAGAGTTTATTTATCAATGAGCACCTGAAGAGGGAAAAGGGAGAAATTTCTCAAATCTGTGTCCCTGAGAATTTGAAGGCTAGGTTTTTTAATGATGGTTTGGCAGGCAGGGGGCTAGGGAATTGGTACTGCTGATTGTTTGGGTTGGGGGTGAAATTATGGGGGTGTAGAAATTGTCTTCTTGCACTGAGTCAGTTCTTGGGTCACAAGGCCAGTTGAGTGAGTCCCTTGATATGGGCCACTGGTCTGATTGGGTTAGTTGGTCTGCCAGAGTGTAGGGTCTGGAAGATATCTCAAAGATCAGCCTTAGGTTTCACAATGGTGATGTTGTCCATGGGAGCAATTTAAAAAGCTATGAACCTTATGACCATCAGTAATGTGACTCCTAAGTAGCAAGCAATTATAGGAAAGCAAGTGGAAACAACGACTGGTTATTTTTTAAACTATGCTTATACCTTTGCTCCTACCACAGTTCTCACCTTGCAGCCCTTTATTAATTTTATAAAGGGCAGTTTCAGTTTTACCTTCCAGGGTATGCCACTGACTTTGAAGACCTATTAATATTTGTTCTGTTGTCTCTGCATGTGATCTGTAACCACAGATATGCTCTCTGCATGTCGTCTATCACCATGGTCAAATTTTCAGTGCTCAGGGAAATACTTCTTTATATTTATTTATTAATTCAAGAAATATATAAGTACTTAATATGCGCCTTATAATTTTCAAGGTGATAATGTTATTTAGGTCTGTAATTTCTAAGAAATGTTATACTTTTATTTGCTTGATCTTTATTCATATTCATTCATTAAGCATCCCTTTGGTTTATTAAAATATATTAAACAATTGTATTTCATATTTTGTATTTAATAATCACAATGTGTGATTTTCTGCTTGTCCAACTTTTCTAACTATTATTTTTGGTGTCTATTGATCATGGTGCTTTATTCAATAAAGTGTTTAAGTTCTTGTGTGTGATATGCTCATTTTCTTCAGAAATTTTTCTACAGAAAAATTTTGAGGGCTAGGATAAACAGCATTACTCCAAAAAAAAAAAAAGATTTAAATTTTTTTTTTGTCAGGCTAGGAATACTGTAAACTAAATTCTTGGTTGGAGATTTTGTGGAACAACCCAGTTAATGTGAATTGAAATTATTGTCCCATATAAAGCTGGCAGTGGTTCTGAATTCTCAGGAAGTTTTCTTCTTGTACTTACTATCAAAGTTCAAGATAGGTAATTTAACTTGTAGTTCCCTGACCTCACCTCTCTGGGTGAGTTTAATTCTAGTATACTCTCCTAATACAGGTAAATTTTGCTATCCCAGTTTTATGTGGGGGTCTTCTATTAAACTTTTTGTGCTTGGGTTTTGCTTCTCTCAAGATGCCCATAATTCTGCAAGTAAACCTGAGCTCATCAAATTACCTTGAGAGTAAAGCCAGCTTCAGTGCCCTTGGTTTTTATCTCATTTCTTGGCCTGAATATTCTTTAATTTTTAGGTAAATGTATGGATACTTATGGAAACTTAAGATTTTTTTTTCAGTATTTTTACTTGTTTTCGTTTGAAGGTTCAGTTAGATCACCTAATTTTGTAATACCATAAATGACCTCTACCTGTTTTTATCAGCACCTCCTCTCTGCAGTGTCTCAATCTCTCTCTCACTAATTTATATACTGTGAAATTCATATATTTTCAGTGTACAGTTTGCATTCTCTTTTAAAATGTAAATACTCTTGACAAAGTTTCCCGAGTATCTTGCCTTTATCAGTCTTTGGTATTTTAGTATTAATTAATATGTAATTATTCTATTTGCTTTCTTCTTTCCCTGGCATAGTCCTTTGTACTGAGGGAAAGGGAAATTCAATCAGCAGGAAGTATGGGCTATAGTGAGGCACCAGGTTGGGTATTTCTGGATATTTACAAGGTAGTGTGTGGGCCTTATGCTTGTAGAGGGAGGAATGTTTAGAAAAAGGAGTTAGAATAGTTTGATTACACATTTTGTTTGCTGAGTGACTTTGAACAAAAGACACCTCACTTCATAACAAATCAATGCATGTGAAGATAACAGGTGACTAGATGGCAGCTTAAAGGATAAATTCACTAACAACTCATTCAACTGCATGAAAGTAGAAACCAAAAGTTCCAGTCCAGTTTACTTCATGAGAAGTATCATTAAAAGGCCCATCTTACCAGAAGTCTCTTTCCCACTAGAACACCAAAACTTCTGAAATTCTCACCCTTAGTCCTTTTCATCAAGACAGAATCTTCATTAAAGAGACATGCATTTTCATCATGTTAACACACTCTGTTCTCTGGCAGGAGTAACCCAATAGCCAGCAGTATGTTGATAGGTATTGATTTATCTGATAAATAACCTAATGTTAGATATTGTCACATGGCAAAGAGAAGTGTCATAGAGGAATAAAATACATGCCAGCAAAACTTTTTTAGAATCAAACACATACAAATATCAGAGTTCAAAGGCTGTTTAGTGATTCTATTCCGGTCTAATTCCTGTATATTATAGATGGGAAAGCTGAGGCTCTGAAACAAATCAGGCCAAATTTACCCAGTCAGTGAAAATACTAGAACTACCCTATCATTCTTTGTAATACTTCACACTATCACAGAAGGATAGAGAAAGTCTGGATAATTGAGACAAAATTGGACATTGCTTGGAATCCTGGGAAGGCAGGAAGCAGCATGAGGATATTGAGTGTCTGGGGATGATTGATGGAGGTATGGGGGGGCATACAAATGAGGAATGGAAGGTCATGGAAATTAAAAATCAAGCCTCAATCTTTGGGAAAACCTGATCTATCAAAGGCTTGCTATAAGAATGTATTTGACTCTTCAAAAGCCTAATAAAATAAAATAATACATATATAATATTATTTTTCCTGGGCTGTGGTTTTGAAAAAATGTGTATTTTCTCCATGATTTCAGTTTTCAATTATAAAATCCCCTTTGTTTCAGGTGACAAAGATCCAGGTCTGTTTGTTCACTAAGCAGCTGTTTCCTGCATGCCAGGGATCTTTATAAAATATAACTGCTAACTGGAATTTGGGTATATCTGGCATAAAGTTTCAGAACTCCAATAAATTATCTCAGGCTATTCTGTGTATTGCCAAAACAACCCTGTGTGACAGTGATGGTGTTGCTACTGGGTACTATGTAGCTTTTTGTACTACAACATGGGTACATCTATAAATATGCTCCTAATTGCTTCTCACAACAAACCTATAAAGTATATAGGATTAATCATGATGAGATGAAAAGACAAAAAAAAAAAATTAAAACGTTGACCAGAATCCTATATCTCTAGATATTAGCCAACCTCACACCAGTGCTATGGCAGCTTCTTAAGGGAATGAAGAAGATACTCTCTGTAAAGGGGAGCCGTGTATTACCAAATCAGGCTTGCTGCATCCCTGGCACCACGCTGGACTGTACTATTTATTCATTCTCTTTTTCAACAACATTTGAGTGCCTTCAACGTGTAACTTTAAAACACTGTGTTAGTGTCTGCGTGCAATGAAATAATGGCGTGTAATGAAAAATAAACAGTACCTTGGCCCACGGAGCTTGCACGCCAGTGAGACAGAGAAACCTAAATAATTAAAGAAATAAGATAAACACAGATGAGTATTTTGAAAGAAATAGGGTGCCATGAAAGTGTGTGTGTGTTTGTGTTTAGTAGTATTTTACACAGAGTGCATAGGAAAAGTCTCTCAGAGGAAACCTGAGAAATGAAAAGGAGTGAAGCATGGAAGAAATGGCAGGAAAAAGGCACTATAAGCAGAGGGTAAAGCAAATACACAGCAATTGTAGTGGGAAAAAGCTGGTGTTTTAGAACCAAAAATGTATCAATGTTGTTGAAGTGTCATTCATGGTAGAAAATAACGTGACATGATCTCAAAGTAGGAGTCAGATATTGGAGGGCCATGTATTCCATGATCGAGTGTTTTGATATTCTAAGAACAAATATCTTGAAATAGTTATAGATTCACAAAAAGTTGCAAAATAATGCAGAAAGAAGTCCTGCATACCCTTCATCCACTTTACCCCAATGGTAACATACCGCATAACTATAGTACAACAATAAAACCAGAAAACCAATATTAGTACAATCTACGTAGCTTATTTAAATTTCACCAGTACAGATGGTTCAATCATAAGTGGAACCCCTTACGATGGTTCAACTTATGATTTTTTGACTTTGTGATGGTACAAAAGCAATTTGCATTTAGTAGAAACCATACTTTCAATTTTTAAATTGCAATCTCCTGGGTAGCAATATGTGGTACTAGATCCTCTCACAATGCTAGGCAGGGGCAGTGAGCCGCAGCTCCCAGCCAGCCATGCAATCATAAGGGTAATAAACCAATACTGAATAGAGTACTGTGTTGCCAGATGATTTTGCCCAACTATAGGCTAATGTAAGTGTTCTGAGCATGTTTAAGGTAGGCTAAGCTAAGGTATAATGTTTGGTAAGTTAGGTGTATTAAATGCATTTTCAACTAACAATAATTCCAACTTATGATGGGTTTATTTGGACATAACCCCACCATAAGTTAAGGAGCATCTATATTGCACACACCCTTGCGTACGACTAGTTGTATGCAATTTTATTGTATGTATAGACCACAATCAATATATCAACATACAGAACTATTCTGTTACCACAAGGATCCATTGTACTACCCATTCATAGCCACACTTACTCCCTTCTCCTCCCCACTAAGCCTTATCCCCTGGCAAACCACTAGTATAGTCTCCATCTTTATAATTTTGTCATTTTGAGAACCACAATAAGGTATCACAACATACCTCTTAGAAAAGCAAAACCAAAAAATAGTGATAAACCGAAATAATTTTGTGAATCATTTTGTGAATAAGTGGATTCATGCAATATGTAATTTTTTCAGATTGGCTTTTATCATCGGCATAATTCCCTTGAGATCCATCCAAGTTGTGTGTGTCAACAGTTTGTTCCTTTTTATTGCTGAGTAGAATTCCATAGTATAGATGTACCACACTTGTTTTATCCACATTCCTACTGAAGAGCATCTGGGCTGATTCTAGGTTTTGTCTATTACAAATAAAGCTGCTGTGAATATTCATGTACAGGTTTTTTTAAATAAAATTTTCACTTCTTTGGGATTACTGTCCAAGAGTGCAGTTGCTGGATCATATGATAATTGTATATTTAGTTTTACAATAAACTGCCAAACTATCTTCCAAGAAGGCCTGCCCCATTTTCATTTTCACCAGCAATGTATGACTTATCCAATTTCTTTGTATTCTCCCCAGCATTTGGTGTTATTACTATTGTTTTAGTTTTGCTATTCTAAGGAGTATGTTGTGATATCTTATTGTGGTTTCAATCTACATCTCCCTGTTGGCTGGTGATGCTTAACATCTTTCCATGTGCTTATTTGCCATCTTTATATCTTTTTTGGCTAAATGTCTCTTTAAGTCTTGCCCATTTTCTAATTTTATTGTTTTCCTATGGTTGAGTGTTGATAATTCTTTATTCTAGATATCATGCCTTTTTCAAATATATGATTTGCAAATATTTTCTCCCAGTCTGTAAAGATTCTTTTTCTCTTCTTCATAGGGTCTTTTACAGAGCAAAAGATTTTAATTTTGATGAGACACAATTTATCAATTTTTCCTTTATAGATTGTTTGTTGTATTATGTCTAAGAACTCTTCATCAAGCTCTTGGTGCTAAAGAGTTTCTCCCTATTTTACTTTCTAAAAGTTTTATAGTTTTACAGTTTACATTTAAACCTCACATAAGGTGTGAGGTTTAGTTTGAGGTTCATGTACTTTTTCTGTATATTTTTATTAATAGGTAGATGGTTAGGCAAATTGTGTCTCCTTCCAAACAGGTGGGCGCTCTTGACCCTTATTACTCACTGATTATATGGAGAACATGCCGAAAAAGGATGAATTAGCAGAGTCAAATCCAAAAAAGATTATACTCTGAGAAAGGAAAGATTTGAACCTCATTTTCTGTTCATACAAAAAGCTCCAATCTTTTGTAGAAGGTCCAAGAATATTCTAGGCTTTGATCATCTCCACCAGCACTCATTCTCAGAGTTAAAAAAGTGAGGTAGTTAGAAGAGTGGGCTGTAGGATTTAAGTGCTTTTTAGAAACTTATATATAGCATAGCAGTTGAGGAGGAAGTTGGGACACAGAAAAGTTATGTGACTTGGGAGAAGTACCTAATAAGTCAGTAGTAGAGGGAAATAGAAGCTAGTCCTCCACTTTAGAGCTGAATCCACTCTACTACTGTACAGGAAATGAATAAGGGCTCAGTAAATGTTTCCATAGTGGCCAAAAAGAGTTAAAACCCTTGGTTTATAAGAGAAGATGTAATAGCATGAATGAAGTGCTTTTCTATTTATTCCCTCCACTGGTCAGAAAATTGGCCTGTGCTATTCTCCATCATTAAAGGACTATCAAAAATTCTTGTGGTGTGTTTTTTAAATATCTTACACTGAACAATTGCCTGAGCTACTAATTCAAGGAACTTGGCCTGGAACTCAAGTTTGCTGTGGGCAATTAGAATCCCAAACTAATGATGCAAAATGGCTTTTAAGGGAAAACAGTGCTTAAAATATGATACCAGCTATCTTAGTCCAGTCAGGCTATTATAACAAAATACCACAGAATGGGGAACTTGTAAGCAACAGAAATTTATTTCTCACAATTCTGGAGGCTGGGAAGTCCAAGATTAAGGTTCCAGCAAATTCAGTGTCTGGTTGAGGATCCTTTCTCTGATTCCTAGATGGAGCCTTCTTGCTGCATCCTCACTTAATGGAAATGGAGAACAATCTCCCATGGACTTCTTTTATAAGGGCACTCATTCCATTCCTGAGGGCTCTGCCCTCATGACCTAATTACCTCCCAAAGGCCCACATCTTAATAGCTTCACATTGTAGATTAGGTTTCAACATATGAATTTTGGAGAGGTACACAAACATTCAGACCATACTGCCATCTAAGAAAGATGAGCTGAAATACAGATTTGTTTTTTTTCAAGTGCTAAATTAAAAGATATTTGTAAGCTGTTTTCTGTAACTGACACCATCAGTTTGGAAAGTGATTTTCCAGAACGAGTATTACTCTAGTAAGTAATAATAACTCCATGTTGAAAAAACAGAAAAGGTTACTGGAAAATTGCATCTGCTGAGGTATTATTCTGTTTGAGTTTGGTTCATTTGGCTGTTGAGAACATAGTGTTAATGAGGCCAAAGACAAAGGCCATATTCCAATATGGGCCAGAGCAGATTATTCTCCTCCATAACAGAAACTTTCCCCCATCCCTCTGCAGCTCTCTGGCCAGTACGGGCCCCTGAACATACTAGATACTTGGATATACCACATAGCAATCCCCATGAAAATGACAGCAGTTTCAAGTGCAGATTAGTTTCTCCAATTATAAAATGAATTTGTGGTCAATGTTAGAAAGGGGTCTTTAGATTAATAAAACATGTACATGTGCTCTGTGGAGCTTTGTTCCTCTGGATGTTAGTAAGTGTTCCATGAAGAAGGGATTCTGGGATTAAACAATTGGGGAAACTCTGGGTTAAGTGAAGTGAAATCTTTTATTTTTTAACTGAGGACGTGGCAGAGCTGTTTTTATACTAATATGTTTTGTGATTCTCAGATTATGGCATTCAGCATTTTCCAAATTTATTTGACTGGGAACCACTTTTTTTTAGACCACGGCTATTTATATCTCCCAAGAGAGTATTCCAGGGATAAAACAGTTTGAGATACATTAGTTGTTCCCAAGCCATGTTCAAAAGAGGTGATGCTAACTCTGTGGATTGAATTATCATATAGGAAGAGATAATCATTAAGGGAAGGCATCTGTGTGTCTTAGACATGAGGGCTTAAATTTGTTTACTACCTGTTTAACCAAAAATTGGTTATTCAATCTGATGCTGAATTAATACCAGATTGTCCTTCAGAGTCCTTAAGGGTAAAAAAACATTTTTACAAGTGAAATGACAGTTAGTACATGAGACAGTAAAAAACAGACTATTGGTGGTGGAGTTTATATGCCTTCTTCCTCAAGTACTGGCAAACCAACAGTTAACAGACAGAGAGCTAAAGAGAAAGGTGGGCAATTTGTTCTCTGCTCATTTCCCTAACAAGTTTTCCTTCCTTTCCTGTTTTCCTGCTGTTGCCATGTAGTCAGGCCCCAGAACTCTGTTCTTAATACCTTCCCTTCCCTATTCTTCCTTTCCCTTCATTTACCCTTCCCTTTCTTCTTGTATAACCTCATCTACTCTCTTAGCCTTGGGTTCCACGTCTTATTTCTGTATCTTTGATCCAGAGCTTTGGCCTGAGTTGAAGACCTATATCTCTACTCAGATGTATCGCAGATACTCCAAATTTCTCCTTTCCAAAATCTAACTCTCCCCTTTCTTCATACTTCAAACCTGCTACTTCTACTTCTGCTTGAAGCTGTGTGAAATGGATGCTCCTGGGCAGAAGGTGGGATGGGTTGGTGCTGAAAACATGGTATGAGTGAGAGTGTGAAAGCCCCCTTCTAGATGATAGTTTAAAAAGAGAAGTAGAGAACTAGAAGTTCCTGCCAAGGGACAGCCCAGGGTCAGAGATGCTATGACTTCCTGTCTTAGGGAGGTAGTTGAGGAGAAAAGGGATAAATGGTGAGAAATCTGACAGAACCACAAACATAGTTTTTGTTAACAGATGTGCACAGCTGGCAAGAAGGGCGTCAAGACTCAGCCCCTCTATTCCCTCTGGATGTAAGGAGATGAGGATCAAGGGAGGCAAAGAGAATAACAAGGAGGTTCTTTTCTTTACTCTTGGCAATCCAAGAGCTGTGACAAAGTGTTTGTAACAAAGCAAAGCCATCGACAAATGAGAAAATCACTTTATAAAGGCTTTCGATTTCAAGATATTTTGAAACACTGTACATACCCTTGAAAGTTTCCCCCCCCTTTTTCCTCTAGTTTAATAGATATGGTTATGATGGGGGTGTTGTGGCTCGTGTGGGTTTGGTGGTGTTTTACCCAAATCTAGAGATAAAGTTAGGATTTATAACATCTCTGAGGTCAAGACTCCAAATGGGGGAATAATACGACTTACTTCACAGAGTTTTCTTGAGTACTAAATTGCCATAGTACTTTACTGATCACAAAGTAAGAGTCCAATAAGTATTATGTTTCACATTATCTCTATCAAAAGATGTATAATGATGTCCTTGCCCACAGAACACTAGATGGTGCCTGAGCTACTCCACTACTTGAAGACCAGTGCATTGCAGATATTCAGTGAGAAAGGAATACACAAATGCCTAGACAATGTGGACCTTCCATAAAGATACAGGATTATATTTGTTAACCTTGTGAGTGTTTTTCTAAAAAATGTTTTTAAGCTAAAACCTTAAGTATGTCCACCATTATTTTTGTGTTTTTCTGATTTGGCCTTGAGGTCTCTCTCTTGAGAGTGTTTATAAGCCAAGATAGATAATCCCTAGGAGAGCCCTGATGTGGTGGACGGGGATGTTAGCTTTAGAAGTGTGTGTCAGTTGAAACACAAGGAGGAAGGAAACCAAAATGAAGAAGAAATTTATTACTCACAGGTCCCAGAGAAAGTAGAGGATACCTATAGGAACTTGAGAAGTCCAGAGGCAGCAGGGAGAGTACCCAGTGGATGGGAAGTGAGAGAGAGAGAGAGAGAAGACCTGTGGGACTGTGCCTTTATTAAGGTCCTTGTGTCAGGTTTCAGTTTGAAATGTTGGTTCTTGGCACGCTCATGGCTGAAGAATGAGCAGATGCACCAAAGTAAGGCAAGCATGAAAATGAGGTTTATTGAGAAGAGAAAGACAGGATTATAGAGCAAGAGCAAGATATAGGTTTACAGAGCATGAGACATATACCACAGATGAAAACCAGACCCACTGTCACAGCAAAGGGAGAGAAAAAGGAAGGGCAAAAAAGGTCCTGATTATGGTCTGTGTCTTGTTTCACAGTGCCTGGATTGGGACTTACCTTATGGCTCAGATGTGACCATGGAACCACTTTGATTGGACAACTGCATTGGAATTGCATGACCTGAGTCTTACTATGCATGTGGGTTGCTCTAGGTCAATTTCCAGAGTCTATGATATCCATGCTGCTTGGCCCGTGGGCTAGAGAGTCCTCTGCATTCTTTTGCAGCTGCCGTGGTAAGTTATGATTGGCAGATTTATAGGGTATTCCCTCCTCCTCCAGGTATGGCAGTAGCTCAGGGCAGGATCAAGATAGGGGCCTAAGGCCCACCCTTGTCCTTCTTCCCAGGTGGGGCAATTGCACCAAAGCAAAGCACTTGCTTTCATCCCTAGGAGACCCAGAATCCCTTGCTAACTACCTAACACTTGGGTATTATCCCTTAGGCTTCCCTGCAGGGGGTGCTGAGGGGGTGTGTGGGCGGTGAAGGGGTTGTGGATTGGCTTATTTAAAGAAAATACTCATGAAAGTGGGAACTTAGTTACATGACTCTGGTGTTGACCATTAGGTTTTATTATGGTTGGCAGCTGTGGGGTATGTTGGGTTTGCAGTCAATGAGATGAGGGACAAGCAGACCATATAATAAATTACCACTTGGGGAGGGGAAGTTTTAACTAGGCCAAAGGTGACAGGGAGGGTACTTACTATTGGGTTATAAACAACTTATGTCAGGCCTACAAATGGATGCCAAGGTAGCAACTATATTAAACAAATTCATGACATATTATCATTTGAACTGACACTTGAGAAATGTGCTCAGTGAAGGAATCCATAAGCTAAACAATAGTAATCAAAATAATAATAACAACAGATAACATTTCTTTAACACTTACATGCCAGTGTGCAAATCACTTTAGATTCATTATCTCATTTAATCCCACAATAACTCTGATTAGTAGTTACTGTAATTATGCATGTGACAGCATAAGTATTAATTATAGTCTTTTGCTGCCCTTTGATGGGTGACTATTAATAACTGATGTGTCCTTTGTTTGTTCAGTAGTGTGGGTGTGTGAGTTTGTAAGATCCTAGACAGAGATAGCTTGCCCTGCCTAAGAAAGGGGTAGAAAGTGAAGGAGAATAATGAGGCTAGAAGACAGATGCCAAAACTAGGAAGGCTAAGCATAAAAGGAGATCTACTGGCTGTGAGATGTAAGACTTGAAAAAAAGATAGATGTCTTTTGGGGTTTGGGGAGAAAAATATTTTGTTTTCTAAACCTACTCCATCTTGCTTCTGAAATCTGAGTCCTGCTTTATAGTTGGTGCAGGGGAAGAAAGAGATGTTGTATGTAGATACTGCTTGTTAGGATGGAGAACTAGTGTAGAGCTGGTGCACGTGGGTTTGAGAAAATTTCTCCAGAAAAGATTAGGGTAGAAGGAAGAAGTTTATTTTACTTCCCAAGAGTAGGAAAGGGCTGAACACAAGAAAGGAAATGAAAAAATGTGTTGGCCTAGAAAGCCAGCTACTCAAATCTTTTATTTGGAAATGTTTAAAAAAACAGATGAAAGATGATGTATGGTTGTAGTCAAATTAACAGGGTGTTGTAAACTGCCCTGTCTGCTCCTTCTCTTCTTCTTAACTGCAAACAGATAATAGAATCGCTGTGTGAAACTGCTGTATGTGTTCTTTTTCTTTAGCATAGATAACTGGAATGGCTGTCATGGTTTGATGTCTGGAGTTTGTCCCCCAAGCTGTCATCCAGGAGCTTCTCAGGAACTACTCCTGGCTATAGAGAAACAGATGCTAAAAGGCAGTTTTAGTCAATAGGTCTAGCAACTGTAAAAGAAAAAATTATATTTCCTTTTTGTCTGCTGGGCTCCTTTTAGAATTTGTGAAACAGAGCTCTGCAGAGCACCTTTTAGCTAGGAGGAGAGGGAGGGAGGGAGAGAGAGAGAGAGCGAGAGAGCGAGCAGAGAGCTGATTTATTTTGCTAGATAGACTGACCATCCTTTCACTGTTAACATACGGATTATACCATTTCATCAATAGAGAAACTGAGGTTTAGAGAGGTCAAGAAAGGCAATAGAAAGGAAGTGAAATCTTACAGCCAAGATTTAAGATTTAAGCCAAAATTTAAGCCCTGTTCTATAATATCCCAGTACCTATTATCTTAACCATTAAGATAGACTCCCTCTCTGAGTATGTTAGTGTCAAATGGTTTTATTAGTTTATAGTCTCAGGCCATAACCTTTAATCTGAAGCCCATCATATTCTTCTTGCTCAAGCCTTTAGACAAAAGCTTAATGTCTTTAACCAATTACAAGTCAGAAGTCTTTAAACCCATCTATAACCTGTAAGCCCCGCCCCCCTCGAGATGGCCCACCTTTTCAGGCCAAACCAAAGCATACCTTTCATGTATGGATTCATGACTTTACCAGTAACCCCTGTCTCCTCAAAATGTATGAAACCAAACTGTAACCTAGCCACAGAGAGTCTACTTGCTAAGTGCTTCTTTTGCGTGGCTCTGGGTCATGCTTCTCAAATTTTGCTCAGAATAAACCTCTTAAAATTATTTTATAGAGTTTGGCTTCTTTTCCCTTGACAATCTATTGGGCCAGTTATTCACAATTACAGAGGCCTTTACCTTCCCCAATGTATAAAGAGGTGGAGGGGTGGCCCTGAGATTTTAATTTTCTTTATACATGGCTTTAAACAGGTATTAGTTTAGGAGGGTAGCTAATTTTAGAGAGTAAACAAAATAATTCAGATTTCCTTGTTGTGGCATTTGGCAAATCAATTTCACCAAGAAGAACTTGTTGGCAGTTGGCCTTTCGTAATTGTATTTATATGAGGAAAGTGATAAAGAATTAAGTGTTATTTTTTTAATGCCCAGTGTTCATATGTTGTTCTCTGGGCCCATGGTACCCTCATAGTTGACTGGGCTGTCAGGCCAGTGGATTCAGATTTGCCTATTGGAGGCTGAGCAGGGGAGGTTTTTCCTCCTCTTCTATCTTCTCAGTGTTCCTGTGGCTTCAGAATGCCACTGGAAGAATGGAAGGATACAGAGCTTCATGCTAGGCTTCCTCACAAACAAGAGAATTCAGCTATCTACTAGCCTTCCTGGCAAAAACTCCCGGAAATATAGTTTCCAATGTCATTATACTGTTGGGAGCAAGGTTTGTGCCCCCCTAAGG
>CAUYPO010045613.1:0-81563 GCA_963574435.1 Cheirogaleus major | reverse complement strand
ATAGAAAAAAATCTCTTCTGTAATATAAAATACAGAAGGATATGAGTTTTTACATTAATCAAAAGGGGATATGGACTAAATGTTGAGAAATACTGGGCTACTAGCATCATAATTTTTGTGATGCTTTTTTTTTTTTTTTTTGAGACAGAGTCTCGCTCCATTGTCCTGAGTAGAGTGCTGTGGTGTCAGCCTAGCTCACAGCAACCTCTAACTCCTGGGCTCAAGCGATCCTCCTACCTCAGCCTCCCAAGTGGCTGGGACTAGTAGCACACATGATACCTGGCTAATTTTTCTATTTTTAGTAGAGACGGGGTCTCGTTCTTGCTCAGGCTGGTCTCAAACTCCTGAGCTCAAGCCATCCTCCCACCTCTGCCTCCCAGAGTGCTAGGGTTACAGGCGTGAGCCACTGCGCCCGGCCTTTTGTGAAGCTTTTCGAGAAGGGGAGTGATCTGTTCAGTGATGTGTTTCAGTGTGATGAATGGCAGTGGTGCACAGGGAGCATTGGAGTGAGAAGATCACTCACACATTGCTGTGACGCGCAGGAAATGGGGATGGAGAGGAAGAGATGCTTGGCCATCAACTGAAAGGGATCTAGATAAAAGGGAGATTCTAAACGCATAGAAAGTTTCAAATATGGATGACCAGGGTAGAAATATAAGAAACTTAATAAAATGATACATCGAGAAAAGATAATGACTTTGATTTGGGGCATTTAGAGTTCAAGTACCAGTTGATATGTGAGTCAAGGAGACAGATGAAATTGCTGGTCTTGGATTCAGGGGTAGGCTGGGACCAGATTTAGGACCATTTCTCTCTAAGTGATAGCCCTTGAAAATGGATGAGATCACCATGGAAGATAGTAGTCTTAGCTGATTATTTTTATTAATATATGTTTAATTGTTTGAGGTATTTAATTGCTTTTATTTCTTATATGTTTAAAGTGATTAGACATTCTTTTTATAAGATGTCATCTCTGTTATTTTTTGCTTCCTTCCTTGCTGTGTCTTCCAAGAATCATGTAGATGGGAAGGAGAGTGATAAAATAAGGAGAGTAAAAAAGGAAAATAAGGATTCATTCATTTTTTCATTCAATAGACACTTGAAGATCTCTAGTGGGCAAGTGACGAGCAAGGTGCTAAGGACGTAGTAGGGAGCACAGCCCGCTTGAAGCTTAGAGTCTAATAAGGGAGCCATACTATTTTTAAAAATGACATAAATCATAAAAATGAATATGTAATTAAAGTTGGATGCTTTAAAGGAAAAGTAAAGGATGTGTTAGGAAAGACCTCCCTAAGTAAGTGACATTTTGCTGAGTTCTGAAGAATTTATAAAGTTAAGTAAAAAGGAAGGGGATACGCATAAAGCTTTGCAGGTTTATTGAAAATCTATAAGGCAGAGTGCTGGAATTCTCCGTCTACTTAAAGAAGGCTAATGTAGCGGAACCCAGGGAGTGAAAAGCGTCAGAGTGGAGTCAGATCATACACAGCCGTGGCAAGTCCAGGAAAATGTTGTGATAGAATTCAGGCTTTTAGGAACACTCTGGATGCAGTTTGGAGAACAAACGAGGCGGAGCCTGGAAGGCTACTGGGTGCCAGTTAGATGGCAGTCGCAGGAGCCCAGATGAGAACAGTGGAGGAGGGCAGTTGTTGGGAGAGAAGTGCGTGATTTTGAGAGATTAAAAAAAAAAAAAAAAAGACACAAGCAATTGTTTGAGGAGGTGGCTAGGTAACTGGGTGCAGTCATTGAGTGGGGAACATTGCAGGGGTGAAGAGGAACTGTTTACCCCTTGATGCATTTCTGGGGGCTGTCTTCTGAGATCCAAGGGTGCCTCATCTAACTCAACTTCCTCATGCCACAGGTGCCTGGGAACTGGAGAAGTCTTGTTCCGGGCCTTTTCTGTACACAGTTGCACCTGCACTGTGTCCTGCCATTCCCGGTTATTTTTCTCTGCCTTCTCAGCTTTAAACTTAAATGTATTTCTTGGAGTGGGCTTTTAAGAAACAAGTCATTGCCAACCTTCAACTCCTTTTTTTCATCCATTTTAGTAATAACTATCTGAAGGGAAAACTTTGCCTTTATTATCTAAACTGGAGTAGTGATGTGAAAAATTGAGACCAGGTGAGAGGGGAGTGTGTACTATAGCAATCTGTGAAGTTTTGTTTGATTCTGGGGCTTTTGTGGCATGTTATAAATGATTACCTGCCTCACTGTGTTCCATTAACTTGAATCCTTTTCAGGTTTTAAGAGGAATATGTAAAGCTCTCTATGAATAGCTAGAAAGAAGAATGTTTAATGCAGCCTTGCAGTGAGCCAGTCCTCTACAATGAAGACTTAACTGAGAAATCTTTGTGCAATTTGAGCATCTCAATAGTTAAACAGATTTTAATAAAATGAGTCAAAAGTTTTCTATCCTTTTGTCTTTTTCTCAATTCAGAAGATAGTAGTGCAGTTTTGGACACATAAACAGATGTGTGTCATTTGCTTGGCTATTATAGTTTAATGGGAAGGGATTGACATTAAATCTGGTCCATTAACCATCAGTCTTGATAATTTGTGAGAGAGTAGAGAGAACACTAATGAAATTCACAGATGAACAAACTGAGAGGTTCCATCAGAAAGGAATGAGATATTAATTTTAAGGGTCCTAGAGAGACTGGAGATGGACAGGAAGAGCCCAGCAAAAATCAGCTTGGAAAAATGTATACAGTTCATCTGGGGAGAAAAGTATAAGTTACATGGCTGACAGTGGAGAGGGTGAGTAAAACAACTGGGAATAGTGCTTCAGAGAACACAAGTATTACAGATGACCTCCCAGTTTTGGCAGAATGATAACCTCAAAGGTCTGTGTGCTGTTGGATTTGAGAGTGTTTTTCACCAACTTGAAACCCTCTACTGATGTCAGATATACTCAGATGAAAATAATATATAGAGATGAGTATGAGAACATTTAATTATAGTAGAAGTTCTTTTAGACCTAAGATTTGATCTACCCAGTTGGTTTGCTAAGTATGAAAACAGCCACTTTTCTAGTACACCTAAACTCTTTCTTGCAGATGGTAAGTTTGTTAGGACTCAGTCCCTCTCCTGGTCTGGCCACTTAACTACTTCAGAGCTAGCCATAAAGCCAAAGGAAGAAAACACCCAAAACCTGAGATTCAACTTCTTTTCTGTTTATGGAAATCTGCCTACTTCCCAAAGAAAAAATGTCTGATTTTTAAAATTGATCAGTACCTTTCTTGTGGTGAAGTTATATATCTCCTCAAATCTATCCCCTACTTCTAATACGGCAGCCAAGGGCCTATTGTCAGGGAGTTGGGGAGTAGTGGTTTTGATCTTTTATGTGTAAGCTTGCGTGTGTGTCACCTATGTGCACTAATGCACTCAGTCATTTATTGTCACTTTTAACATTTTAACATTAACCTTTTATGTGACAGTCACTGATAAATTAATTCCCCAAAGGAAACTCCACCCTAATGCAGGGGTCACTGCAGTATGCAACAGAGTGGGCAGGAGGATAGAGGACAGCCATCGCCCTAAATGTCATCAGGGTCTGTTGCAGAGTAACTGATAAGCTCCCAAAATAAGGGCTAGGTCAGCAACATGGCAGACACACAGTGGAGAGAAGCAGTCACAGAGGTGCTGAGTATTGCAACAAGCCACCGCCAGGATGTAACTATTTCAGATGTCTCAAGAGCATATGCCTGAGAATAAGCATCACACATCCAAGAGATTCATGGTGCTTAGTGCTTGCCCTCCAGGGATAATCAGAAGAGGAAACTTAATGCAAAATTTATATAATCATCTAATAAGAGTAATCTGTACATAATCATGCTTAACAAATATTCAACTGTGTAATTAGAAATAGAATACTTCTTTTTTTTTTTTTTTTGAGACAGAGTCTTGCTCTGTTGCCTGGGCTAGAGTGCCGTGGCATCAGCCTAGCTCACAGCAGCCTCAAACTCCTGGGCTCAAGTGATCCTCCTGCCTCAGCCTCCCGGGTAGCTGGGACTACAGGCATGTGCCACCATGCCCCGCTAATTTTTTCTATATATTTTTAGTTATCCAGCTAACTTCTTTCTATTTTTAGTAGAGATGGGGGTCTCACTCTTGCTCAGGCTGGTCCTGAACTCCTGACCTTGAGCGATCCTCCCGCCTCAGCCTCCCAGAGTGCTAGGATTACAGACGTGAGTCACCGCGCCCGGCCACAGAAATGGAATACTTCTTTAGAAAATATTTCAGAGGTGCTACTATATAGTTTTACAGGAATATCCAAAACATGTTTAGTCAACTACTAAGGCAACTTATTCTTCCAAACACAGTCCTACACTACTATTCTAGTATCTTATTTTCTAGTCTGTGCAATTCTGATTGTTGCTTAAAAAGTATATTTTTTTGTGATGCTATGATCCTATCTTACAGGTTAGCCAGGCAGGTCTTTCTGGTTTACTATTAATAAAAGTTATCTTAGTAAACTAACAGGTCCCAGACCACCTGAGTTCTTACAAAACAGCATAGATTTTTGTATGTAGCAAGATGAACAGAGCTCTATTTGCTGAATGATTTTCAACTTAAAATTAAAAAAGTCTCATTTCATTGAGCTAGAAACAACTCAGTGAAAACTTTCCCTCCACCTTAAGCCAATAATAACTATATTGGAAAGATCATTTTAGAAGCCTAAGATAGTGAAATTACAAACAATTTGTATTGTATAAACTGTAAAACATGTATTGTTAAGAGCATGTCATTGAATGTCATGTGTGCAGACATTTGTCCTGTTTTCTCATTTACTACTGTAGATTTGGGTCTCTTAGGTTTATATATATATAGATAGATATTATTTTTATGATCATCTTATTGCTTTAGAAATTTTAATTAAAGCATTATCAGTAAAAGAATTGTTTTCACAAGCTATATCTAATTATATTCAAAACAGATTATTTACATTTGGTTAGCTAAATGGTTAATTACTGATGATTATGAGTTAAGATTCAGTATACTGGAAAATTTTGAATCAGTGTGGTTTATCATGCTGAAATTCAGGTTACAGTCACCTGACTCAAATGATTATATTGCTATCAACACCACCCTGGTAATTGAGTCACAGTTCAGAATAAAAGTAAATACTGCTATGATTTCCTATTTCACTTATCTGAAAAACAGATGCTAAAGAATAGTTGATAGGAAATTATACTTTTCTCTTGCTAAACATCTGTACTTTCTTTAAGAACATACTCGTGTTTCATATGCTTGTTTACTCCTGGTATATAAAACATGGACTGACACGATGGTCATGCACATTGCGGTGGGCCCTTGCTCCCCATCTCGCTCACTCCTTCAGTCCCGCCCCTTCGGTATAACTTCAGCATCATTCTGACAAAAGTACGTTACAATCACACTCTTAGGCTGCCCTTAGACTTCATGAAAAAAATCTCACCCTGCAACTTTAAGTTAAGGAAAAGAGCAGAAAAAAAGAAACTAGAAGGAAAGAAGAAAAGGATTTAAGGCATCTCGTCTGGTGAGTCTTCATTACTCTGTTATATCAATGTTATGAAATTCGTTCATGTTAGATTTATATAAACAAATTATTAATTTATAATATTTTGTTTGTAGGGAACTGCCCTGGTTTTCCAAATTCTGGTAAGTAATTATTTTCCTATAGCTTAATTTTACATTTTTTAAATGAAAACTTTTCTTTCTCATCTGATACTTCTTTGTCTTTTAAATATAGGTTTCTAGTACCTTTGTATTACCTCTGTATTTCTGCAGAGAAGTGGAACATCAAGCCAGAAGCCCGCTCACTTTGGTTTACACCATCACTATTGGGGGATTTCACTAAGTACCCAGTTGTGCTATTTGTCTCGGTGTCCTAAGACCTGACACTGAGAACAGTCATTGCCTGTCCTCCTGGAAACTGAAGTTTAAGTCAGACAGTTTTAAAGCTGACAAATACTATAAAAACCATATAGACAATAGAATCAATATTGAACTAGGACAGATAACTAATATCGTGATACTATTAATACAAAAAGCTAAAGGGGGTATGTGTATGAGTTCATTCCCACTTTAATATGCATGTCTCATCTTACTATTGGATATGGACTGTTATAAAGTACTTTAATGGATTAGTTTAATTGTCACTCCCTGATAATTTACTTGCTTGAGAAAAAGAGTATAAAAAATTTATAAAGTAAAAAAATCTATAGACTTTTTCTCTTTTTATAAAAAGAAAGAACTAAGAAAAAAAATGAAAAGTAAAAGGTAAAAAGTCTGATTTTCTAATTTTTTTAAAACATTTTCAAGGACCTACCATGTGCCATTTTCTGTGTTCTGGGTGTTGGACATTGTGACTTCACAGTTTAATGTAGAGCAGTACTTCTGCCACTTCCCAGACAGCACAAATACTTTAGAACATTTTAACTCCATTTCCTCCTCCAGTGTGTTGTGTTATTTTTTTCACATTTTCACTCTAAAATTATTTAAAATCCTCTAAAACATTACAATTACTGTTTTTTGCAGTCAATTTTTGTTCAGAATTCTCTAATTACCTTTTTTTGTTGCTACTCATTCCCTTCTGTATTACTTTTTTTCCTATCTGTTGCTACTTTTTTTTTAACTTGAAGAATTTCCTTTAATATTTCTTGTAGTACAGGTCTGAGGATGACACATTTCCCCAGCTTTTTAGTCTAAAAATATCTTCAATATTGTTGTCCTTTTTGAAGGATATTTTTTACTGTTTATTAAATTCTATTAATAGACTGACAGTTATTTTCATTTTGCACTTTAAATATGCCATTCTATTATTTTATTGTATCCATCATTTCTGTTGAAAAATCATCTGTACAGATATTATTGTTCCTTTTCAAGGTAATATGTCTTTTTCTTCTGGCTGCTTTTATGATTTTTCTCTTTGTATTTTGCTTCCAGCCATTTAATTATTGGCATTCATAGGTGTAATCTTTGTGTTTATTCTGCTTGGGGTTCATAGAGCTTCTTGGATCTGTGACTTGAGCTTCTATCAGTTTTAGAAAACTCTTAGCCTTTATCTCTTTAAATCCAGTTTCTGTCTCATTCTCTCTTTTTTCTTTTTCAGAGAGACTCAGTGGTACATACAGTTTTTCACTGTACTGTGCCTTATACGTCCTTGAAGCTTCTTTCTGTATTTTCCGTCCTTTTGTCGCTGTGCGTCAGTCTGAATCCTGCAGTGGCATGCTTTGTAGTCGGCAGTCTGTCCATCTGTGCCCAGCTTGCCCTCGTCCCCGTGTATTGAATTCTTAATTTCAGTTATTCTGCTTCTAGTTTCAAAATTTCTAAATGATTATTATTATTAGATTCTAGTTCTTTATCAAAATTCTTATCTTCTATTTTATTGAATATACTTACCTAGTTTTTTAAAAGTCTTTGCTAACTCAATATCTGCATCACTTATTTTTATCTTGTTCCTGTGTTTTGATATGCCTAATATTTTTTATTGAATTTTGGAAATTATATATAAAAACTTACAGAGGCTCTGGAAGGTGTTTTCTTCCTCCAGAAAGGATTTACGTTTGCCTTTGGCAAACAGTTAGGCAAGGAGCAGATCACTTTAAACCAATCTGGGAATGAGCTAATTTGATGCTGAATTCTAGTCCTTGTAAAAGCCCTGTCTATTCCTGCCTTACTCTTACTTTTAGGATGTAGCCCGTCAAGGGTCCCAATTTAAAGCCTGGGATGTTTACTGGGCCTTTTCTCCTTGGCTGGCTCTGAAGTCCAATTTTTGTCTCTCCAGCCCCATGGAACAGTCAAAAGCCCTGCATAGCTTCTTAGCACCACTTTCTTCTTGATGTCTCAGTGTTTTAGCCTGTGCCAAATTGGGCAAATGCCCCCAGAGGAAAGGTGGTGCTGAAGCTTAGGTTCAAGATTTCCTTCTGTCTAGAATCTCAGCCACTTGGTGCTTTTGTAGCTCTTCAGTGCCTTCAGCAGGTTGAAAATAAAATTTCTCCATCGTTTTAGTTGTTCTTAGCAGGAGAGTTGTTCTGATAAAAATGAATCAGTCATAATTAAAAGGCAGAAATTTCATTTTTAAGAATTATTTCCAACAAATCACAGTAGCCATACAGATTGCCCTGACCAGAGATATTTCTGATTTTTCAAAATCAGAATCTTTCTTACTCTCTAATTCTATAATTGCTACTAATGTAATTTTCCTGATTATGAGGCAGTTGGGTCTGATGCAATATGGAGAATACATAGTAGTTTCTAGCTAGAAACATGGGGAGTGCCCTGTTCTCATCAGCTGCACATCTCTACTCATCTCAAAGTTAAGTGCGCCAGTGTCTTCTATATATTCTTATATATGTCTTCTGTATATTCTTATATACTAATTAATAACACTACATTATGTTGTAACCACTTATTTGCTTATCCATCTCCTCTGCTAGACTAGGAGCTGGAACTCTGCTGTATTTTCGTTTGTATTTTCAATACCTACCATAGGTTCTGACATTTGTAGGGTATTCAACAAATGCCTTTTGAATGTAGGGTTCTCTTAGATAAGGTTATTTATATAGATGACTAATACACATTAAATTCACATTAGTGGTAGTCTGAATTCAGAAAGGGTTTTTTGTTTTGTTTGTTCTGACCTTTCCCTACATTCTACCCTATTTAAGGTAGGATTCTGTGGATTCCATACATTGAATATAGTCGAGGGAATTTTTGTGTTTCCCAATTATTGAGAGAGTAGAAGAGACTAACAACAAAGTACAGGAAAGGAAGACATTGATGACAAGGATATTTTAAAATGGCTTTCAAATTAGTGCTCACCCTTGCCAGCATCCCAGAAAAATTTCTGGAGTTTAGGGTTTAATAAAATATATAAGAGAATAAGGAATGCCATAATCTTTTGGAGTCATGACCTATCTTGCCCCATGCTTCAATTGTGGGTCTAATGAACTTCCTTTTACACCAATGCTTCCTTCATTGTTTATTGGCTTAAGACATGCATGGGAACACTCAGGTCATATTTTAATCAGGCATATATTCTTTACTATATTATTAAAAGTTAAAATTGGAGTCATATTACATATTCTGTACAAATGAATACCAGGCACACTTTGCTTTCATTCCAGATATCTGGTCTCTGAATTCCATTAACTGTATAGTGAGTATATTTCTCTATTTGAAATTAAAGTTGGATCTATATATATTAAGGTTTTGGTTTACTGACAGATGTCTTATTCTCTTTCAGGTACATACCTATCTTCATGCTTAGCATTTGATATTTCCAATAATATAAATCAACAGAGTTGCCAGTAACGGTTACATGGACTTCCTTTTACTGGTATTTCAATGCCCTGGAAACATACCATTCCATGTTTAAAGGATGGAAATCCGAAAAATTCTTATCTTTATTCCCTAACATTATCTAGCTCCAGTGTACTACTGGTCAGTCCTGCGAGTGTTTCCTACCTAACATGCCCAAATCACAGCCCAATACAATGTCATCTCCAAACTTTGCTTACTCCCAATTTTAGAAATAAAAAATGTTTTTCTGAGGCTCTGACTTCCAGTAATGGTGGAATGGTTTGGTCATCAACAGATAATAATGATAAAATTGGACAATTTGAAAGTACTGGAGAGTAACCAGATGCAGGTAGACACTGAATGAGAGTCTACCCTTGAAAGGCAATATGAGACATTTGTGAATTTATGGGTCTTTGCCTGAAAGCATTCTCCAATCTTGGGTCAATGACCCAAGCAGAAGATGTCAGAGGACTGAGTTCAACGCCAACAGAACAACTAGAAAATAATAGGGAAAATCCAGCAAAAAAAAAAAAAAAAATTACTAGATGTGAAAAAACAGGAAAATGTGATACTTAAGAGAAGAAAACAGACCCTGAGATGACACACATGTCACAATTATCAGGCAGTGACTTTAAGCAGCTCTTATAAATATGTTCAAGAACTTTAAAGGAAGATATACACACAATAAATGAACATAGGGAGAATTTCAGCTGAGAAACAGAGACTGTAAAAAAAAGATCAAATGGAAAT
Source organism: Cheirogaleus major (assembly GCA_963574435.1). NCBI lineage: Eukaryota > Metazoa > Chordata > Mammalia > Primates > Cheirogaleidae > Cheirogaleus > Cheirogaleus major. The sequence continues at coordinate 71,531 of CAUYPO010045613.1, read as the reverse complement.
TCCAGAGCTGGAAAGTACAATAACTGGTATAGAAAATTTGCTGGATGAGCTTAGCAGCATATTGGAGAAAGCAGAAGAAAGAGTCGATGAACTGGAAGATAGATCAATAGAAATTGTCCAGTCTGAAGAACAGAAAGCAAAAATTAAAGAAAACGCACATTTAGGTAAAGGCAGGAAATAAAAGTAGAGCAGAATCCTGCCATTTGCAACAACATGGTTGGAACTGGAGAACTTTTCATGGAGTGAAATCAGCCAAGCGCAGAAAGACATATCTCACATGTTCTCACTCATATGTGGGAGATAAATATTAAAATGCTTGATCTCATGGAGACAGAGAGTAGAATGATGGTTACCAGAGGCTGAGAAGGGTAGAGCTGGGGGGTGGGGGATCAAGTGAGGATGGTTAATGGGTACAAAATTATAGTTAGGCAGCTAGGTAGAATGAACAATATTTGATAGCATAACAAAGTGACTATAGTCATCAGTAAATAAGGGTGTACTTTAGAGTAAATGAGTGGAACTGGAATGTTTCTAACACAAAGAAATGATAAGTGCTTGAGGTGATGGATACCCCAATTACCCTATTTGATTACTACACATTATATTCCTGTATCAAAATGTCACATGTACCCTGTAAAGATATACAACTGTTATGTACCCATAATAATTAAAAATAAAAAAATTTTAGAAGTAGAGCAGAATTGAAGTTAAATGTTCCATTCTAGCAATTCTACAATTTAAAAAAATTGAAAAATAAAAAACTTCTGGATTTTGAATGTCTAATCCTTGTATTTCCTCCAAAAATGAGAGGGAACATATTATCTGATTTCAAAGCAGTATGTTTTTGTGAACTTTCAAAAGGTCATTTCTGTCATGTGGCCCTGAGGTTCTTAGCTTTCTGTCCTCTTTGTCCTCTGTTGCCCTCTCATTCCTTCTAGTGGCTAATGCCCTTTTCCTCCTGGGAAGTGGCTTTGGGAGCCAGTTAATGGTGAAATGGGAGACGACTTTTGACAGTGGAACAAGACAAAGGAAGCACGTGGGATGGTTGTCCTATTTTCCATTCTAAAGTGGTTTGCCTTTGGGTGTATTCTCCTGTTGTCTTCCACTTTTACTGGAATTTTCGAGTTCTTGATATTTCAAATCATAGTGAATCATTTAGTTATTTTTAAGAATAACTTAAGAATTCTTTCTTTTTTTTTTTTTTTTTTTTGAGACAGAGTCTCACTCTGTTGCCCGGGCTTAGAGTGAGTGCTGTGGCATCAGCCTAGCTCACAGCAACCTCAAACTCCTGGGCTCGAGCGATCCTCCTGCCTCAGCCTCCCGAGTAGCTGGGACTACAGGCATGCGCCACCATGCCCGGCTCATTTTTTCTATATATTTTTAGTTGGCCAATTAATTGCTTTCTATTTGTAGTAGAGACGGGGTCTCACTCTTGCTCAGGCTGGTTTCGAACTCCTGAGCTCGAGCGATCCGCCCGCCTCGGCCTCCCAGAGAGCTAGGATTACAGGCGTGAGCCACCGCGCCTGGCCGTTCTTATGGTCTTGATTGTAAACATTAGCTGTAAATGCCACAGTGCTTTGTATGTTTTAATACAAGGAATCAAGAGCTTCTATATAGTAACTAACTTCCCTTACAGTACCTCCAGCTTTGAACTTGCCAACTCGTGGACAATCATTCGGAATGTGCTCCTTGATGATAGCCAAATTGATGGTGGTGTCAGAAAATTCGTGTGTGTGTGTGTGTGTGTGTGTGTAAAACATTCACATGTCACTAATGATTAGAAAAGTGTACATCTTTTCAGGTGCTTATTGACCATTTGTATTATCTTCTTTGAAAAAATGTCCGTTCAAAGCCTTTTGCCAATTTTTGATTAGATTATGTATTTTTTGTTGTTGAGTTGCAGGAGTTCTTTATATATTCTAGATATCAATTCCTTATCAGATAAATAATGTGTAAGTACTTTCTCCCATCTCACCAGTTGCCTTTTCACTATTGATAGTGTTTGCAGAAAAGTTTTCAATTTTGATGAAATATAATTTATCTATTTTTTTCTTTTGTTGTTTGTGCTTTTGGTGTCATATACAAGAAACCATTGCCAAATTTAATGTTCTGAAAATTATCTGCTATGTTCCCTTCTAAGAGTTATACTTTTAGCTCTTATGTTTAGCTCTATGATTTATTTGATTTAATTTTTGTCTATGATTTAAGGTAAGGGCCCAGCTTCATTTTTTGGCATGTAGATATCCAGTTTTCCCGGCACCATTTGTTGAAAAGACTGTCCTTCCCCCATTGAGTAGTCTTGGCACCTTTGTCAAAAATCATTTGACCACATATGTGAAGGTTTATTTCTGGGCTCTGTTCTTTCCTGTTGGTCTAATTGTCTGTCTTTACGCTATTACTGCACTGATTTCATTGCTGTGGTTTTATAGTAAGTTTTAAAATCAAAGGGTGAGACCTTCAACTTTGTCCTCTTTTTTGAGATTATTTTGGTTGTTTTGGATCCCTTGAGGTTCCAAATGAATTGTAGCATTGGTTTCACTATTTTGTTTTGTTTTTTGAGACAGAGTCTAGCTCTATTGTGCAGGCTAGAGGGCCATGGTATCGGCCCAGCTTACAGCAACCTCAAACTCCTGGGCTCAAGTGATCCTCCTGCCTCATCCTCCCTAATAGCTGGGACTACAGGCATGTGCCACCATTCCTGGCTAATTTTTTAGTTGCCCGGCTAATTTCTTTCTATTTTTAGTAGAGACAGAGTCTTGCTTTTGCTGAGGCTGGTCTCCAACTCCTGACATCAAGCGATCTGCCTGCCTTGGCTTTCCAGAGTGCTAGGATTACAGGTGTGAGCCACCACACCCTGCCTAGTTTTGCTATTTTTGTGAAATTTGTTGTTGGGATTTAGATAGAATTCTTCGCATATATTTAAAAGGTATACGTGTATCATACAGAGCCCAACGTTCTTTTTCTACATAGGTGAAGAAAGCATCATTGCTTGAGAGTGGAATAAGGTGAATATCAAGAACTTTATAGATACCCATAAGAACTGAGAATGTTGAGTTAATAGCTTGCTTGATAGGTACTTAAAAATGTAATTTGAAGTCTTAGATCTAAGAGAAAAAACACATAATATTTGTCCCTTTGTTTTGGCTGATGTTTGAAAACAGGCATCTTGGAAGAGGAATTTTAAAATGTGTCGTTTGTTCAGCTTTGATGGGTTTACCTTAAAACTCATTTCAATTGAAATAAAAATCTTGTACACCATGTTTAGAAATGAAGTTCAGTGCTAATATGTAAAATCTCCTAAATGCCCTACATAGGAAGTAGGTCACGTTTTATTTGGAAATTCAGGTGTCAAAAGAATTCGAATCCCATTCTAGGTTCCTTAAATATGGACTAGCTATCTGCTTTATAAAATTACAAAATATATTTTTTATTTTCCTTGATGTTCTTCTAGTAGTCTTAGAGGTACTCTAGCTTGATTTGTCTCATGCCATGGGGTCTGCATGTCCCAGGTTCCTAGGCTTGTGTGTTTTCAGAGTACTGGGTTCTGATTCTCTCTGTTCTTAAGGAGTCAGGTTAGCCAATGTGATTACTTAAAGCATTTCAGCGTTCTTTGCCCTGAACATGGTGTAGACCGTTGATTTCTTAGCTTTTTACATTTTATACACATGGAGATTTTCTTCTTTTAGAAAACCTTAGAAGGTTTAGAGAAAAAATGTTTTGAGTTACTAAGAGGACAGGTGACAGAAATCAGTATGTGAGCAAAAGCTGCTGATAACAACTCCATTGGAGTGAGAAAAATCTCCGAAAAGTCCAGCTGCCTTGTCCAGAAAGTCGCTGAAAAATTCCAAAGGCTGTTAAGGGTTCATAGAGTATTTAAAGGTTCACATTGGGACTTAGAGAATTTGGATATAGAAATGATGACTCAGAAGCCAGCTGGCTTATTTACATAACCATTTGGCAACATTTAAGAAGGGAGGGAAGTAGCAAAAGCACTGGAGGCTGGCCAACAAGCAAAGATAATAAGTATGAAGAAGCTAGAAGGCATTACTCTGCTATTTCCTCTTTGGTTTTGAGAGTGATTGTCTTTTAACTTCAGCATCAATAAAGCTAGAAATATAAAACAAGAATAGGAAAAAAATACTGCTGGAGTAATAGAGAGATTATAAAACTTTGTATAACTTATAGAAAAGATGAAAGTTATCCAAAAGCCGGTTGTATACAAATGACACCCTTCACCAACTCTTTCTCTTCTGCTCAGTTTGACTTACTCCAAAAGGTTTAAGGAATACAGATTTCTTTAACATTGGCCATTCCTCCAGGGTCTTTGAAAAAGACAGTCTCACACTAGAAACTGTTGCTTTAACAATCTCTAAAAAAAAGATCTTGTGCTTTAGGAGTTAGATGGACAAGTCACTCTAGAAAATATCAACTCTTAGGCAAATAAAAGGACCGTGGTAGGAGAATCTGACTCTAAAAATGTTTGGAAATAATTTTAATTAAAAGCTCTCCTTCCCAGTATAACGTGAATTACCACAATATGAACTAGTGTTTATTGTGCACTCTTATCAGATTACCATATTTGATGATAATATCTCTTTTCCCCTACCATTCTGTTATAGATACAGAGGATAATATCTTGATTGCAGATTACTTTATAGGCTAGAGTTTTCAAAGCATTTCTCAATTACTTCCTTGTATTTAATCTGTCATTACAGTAACCACGTAATATGGATATGATTATTCTCATCTTGTAGATTGAGAAAGTTGATTGTGAAAGGTGAAATGATTTATTCCAGGCACTTTAGGTTGTAAGGGACCATGTCTAGATCCCTACTTGCCAACTCTTGACTTTATCCCTTGCTTTCTCATAATGCATCATAATATTTTATTTCAGGTTCATTTTAGACAAACTATGCTTTCATAAATCATTCTTGGAATACATCCACCACTTACCACTTGGCTTTTTGAAATAGTATGTTTAAATTTTTAAACAATCAGCCTGAAACAACTTTTGGGAATATAAATGTGCAGGATGGGGCTTTATAAAAATTCATCCACACAGTATTCGAACTTCTAGTTTTTAAATGTAGAGCCACACATCTAAGTCTGGAATTCAAGAAATTAGTGGAGGAGGTGGTGATCTTAGCAGAGGTACAGCAGGACCTAGAGTGAAGGTTATGTCTAGTGTGACAAATGAATGGCAAGAGAACTCTGGCTGGGGATGTTTTAGAGGCGAAACTGATGAGAAATGAGAGACTACATAAAGATGAGAAAAATGGAGGGAGAAAAGTAGTAGAGATGATAGTGTTGACTATCAGTAGAGAGTCCAGAGAGTTATGAATACCAGCCACTGACATTGGAAGCAGAGCCAGCAGTGCAGACATTATATAATACTTTTGCTGCCTGGGAATCCAGTGAACCAGTAGCGTCTCTCTATTGGCACACCATTGTTTTTACCCCACAGTCTCAGGGAACTGGTCCTGTGATTTGAGAAGGAACTGGTTTGTTATGCTGTATAGGTAAAAAGCTAAGCTTTGAATAGTATAGTTGTTATTGAGGGAACACAAGTAGCTTGTCAGATCCAAGTATATTCTGTAGTGAAAAGAAAATAGCCATAGCATTTAAATGTTGAACTGATTTTAAAGAAAACAGAAATGGTGGTAAGTTCATCATGTTCCCTGCTTAGTATCATGTCACTGCTGAGAAATGAGAAGTTCTATGAGTTGTTCTCAATTCTGCCTTCCCATTAGAATCATCTGATATCTTGGTCCCCTTCTCCAGAGATTCTCATTTAATTGCTTTGGATGGGGCCTAAGTAATTCTGTTGTGCACTCAGGGTTGAGAACAAAGTTGTAGAGTAGTACTTTTGATACCTGCTGCCTAAATGAGACTTCCTAAGCCCAGTTTGCTGGAAGTAGTTTTCAGTGAAAGCAGAATGTACTCCCAATTTTAGACTACATACAAATATAACGAATTGAGCAATTTCTGAATTTAGGGAAAGTAGCTTTGGTGATTGAGAATCCACTTTTGTCTAGTAGCTAAAAGAGACTGTTAGCACTTTTTTCAGATAATATACTTTACATCATAGTCTGTACGCTGATAGATTTTACAATATGGATAATATATACCAATTTATTTTGAGTTATACCTATTATATCCTGACAGATGCTATGTAATTGACCCTTCTGATTCAAGCAGAGTAAGGTTTATTGGTTGAAGGCACTTTTTTGCTTCCATACAATCAGGTCTTCCTGGATTTTAGACTGTAGTACATTCGTTTTTCAAACTTTTTAAAGCAGCAAAACTCTTTCTCCCCATATGACTAGCAGTGCCTGTGACCCATGTTTAAGTCCAAAACTCTTTGATGAATGAAAACTAGCTCTAAGTGAAATTTTTCAGAAATATCACTTTTTGGCTGTTTGTAGTGTGCATGCTTTATTTGCCTAAACAGAGAAGTTTTTTTCTGACTGGTATTGTTAACACTTTTGTACAATTCAGTAAAAGTTTATTTTACAGGTACAAGCTAAACTAAAAGAGAGCCAGATATTGTATTTTACACCCTTAGAGAGCTTATTCTGAGGAAAAGTCTGAGAATCTCTTCTCAATATTCCTGCTGTTTGTTATCATGAGTCAAATAAAATTAAGATTGAGTTCCTAAGATGAAAACATCTTTTGTCAGGATTCCATGAAAGGGATTTTGGTCTTTTAAACTAGTTCAATACTATATTCAATAGAGAATTTATTACTTTTTCTAAACAGGTGATCTCATTTTGTGCTCTAAATATTCCTAGAATATAATCTACAAATAAGCATTTATATAGAGACATGGTTGGTAGTTAGGTAAAAAGAAATACTGTCTCTGTGTAATTGATTTTACCTGTTAAGGTATTTAAATGTAACATGAGAGATTAAGGTTCATATTTTGGGGGGTACTAAGTATTTCAGTTCATACAGTATGATGTGAAATTGGTGTATTTTTCAAAATTGTTTAATCCTGTAATTCTGTTTTATAATCATAAATATTTTTAAAGTTCAGTTGATAGAGTGGTGTGACGAATACAGTTGTTGAGAAGGGTTATGAATAACATTAAAGTGTACTTTAATTTGTGTAGGATAGTGCTCATTAAATACCTATTTTTGAAGTAACCTAAAGTAAGAGCAATTAGGTGGTTGTAATGTAAAATAAAACATTGTGATTTAATGATTGAATTGCTTAAAACATTCATTTAAAAAATTTCAAGAGCTGCAATTAAGTAAGAGCAATATTTGTGGTAGATAACATTTAAAATACAGCCCCTTTAGTTTTCTAGTAGTACTGTCCCTTGTATTGAAAAGAGATTCAGAAATGAATACCCTCTCTACTGGAGCACTTCTTCAAGAGGCCTCAAGTACAGCCTGACAGTTGAACTGCAATAAAGTCCCAGAGAGACAGATTTTCTTTCTGTTGATCTAACTAAAAAAAAGAATGGTCATATAGTCAGAGTGTCTCTGAGACATAGCGTTCCACCCCTACAGCCAGACGATAAACTGTGGAAAATAATTCTCAGTTTGCTACAGTGTAAAGGCTGCATTATAGAAAGTAAAGTTTCTTTTTAAAAATAGAGGATCCTAGTTCTGCCACTTAGCAATTGTAGAGCTCTCAATCCCAGTTCTGCTACTTAACTAATTGTGAGACCTTGGATAAGTTAAACCTCTCTCCAAGTGGAAGTTTTGCCATTTGTTAAATGGAAATAATAATACCTACATCACAGGATGCTGTGAAAATTAAATCAAATAATAGATGCAGAAACCCTGGCCAATGGCTGAATGCTCAACAAATGGTTATTGCATTTCCTTTGTTATAGTAGCTTTGGAGTATTTAACATTTTTTTAAAGTTGAGAATTAATTTTAGGGAATGAATTATTTGTCTCCCCTGCCATTAGGTTTCAGTATCATGTTTTTGAGACTTTTTTTGAACTCTTTAGTATCAGTTCATGATATTTCAGTCATCATAACTGAAAACCTGACCTTACTAATAGGCATATCATGAAATATTATTGCCTAATATTGTTAAAAGATTTTATTAGTTTGACTCTCAGTGGTCTTATGTGTGTGATTTTTTTTTTTTGTAATTTTCTTTTTTAACTCATGTGTCAGACAAAGTTGATATATAGAGAGTGGTTTAGAAATCCCTGGATAACCACTCAGAAAGTCATGGTAGTGACCTTGATGTCATCTAGAAACACAGGTTAATCTGTAAACTTTTCAAGAAATCATTCAGCAGTATTATTAATAACTATCAAGCAAACATTAAAGTACATGAAAAGGAAAAATTGTGAATAGTAGGCACATCTGTTATTTGCTTCTTTGGGAAGTAGTTTGTCATTGTGTTATGATGGATTTGGAAAAAAGTCCAAGTACTACAACAGGTTTATGGTTTATGTATGCCAGCTTTTATTTTGTGAGGTGGATTATGGCTTCTTGCTGATTCTTCTCTACCATATTTTCACTCCTCTTTTTATCATTTGTTCATTAGAATAGTAAGCAAAAGAAATTATAGGTGACATCTGTTCCACTGGTGTTGCATTTTGTTAGTAACTCTTAATACAATTCAAAATGAAAAAGTTTGAAAATCATACCTGATATGATTAATTTTTCTTTCTGTAAAGTTTATTTTTGTCTAGTCTTACTGTAATTCAGTGTCATATCTTTTTTTAAACAGCTGAAACATTTTTCTCTAACTTAATCAAATAAAACAAGATGTTTTCTTCTTCAAGATAGAAATAAGAGAGAAGGTGGAGTATTTGGGTAGATTAATTGTATTTTGTTTCCACTGAAGCTCAATTCAAATTTATCCCAAGTCATCCATTAGAGCCATGTTTAGGATTAGATAGACTTTGATTTGTCATGTACATATTTTTAATTTATTAGATGAGCCTTGTCATCAGGAATAAACAGTTCCGACAAGGATTAACTAGTTAATAAGACAAATGAGAGAAATTATTTTCCATCTTTCATGCAAATCATTTTGTTGGAGTTTTATGAGAATAAAAAATTATAAGAAATTGCTATGCAGGGAAAGAAACATCTGTACTATATTCTCAGTATTATTGGATATAGTAGAAAAAGTTGGAAGTGACTTAAAATGATAAAGAAGATTTGTTATGGCAGAAAGGATTTATGTGTTTTGATTTCTCTTCAAACCAATTTTTAAAGCTGTTTTGTTGACTATATGTCCTTCCTCCTTATCAGATATTACTGTTAAGACAATAAGTAGCAAGATTCTTTTAGAAGGCCATTCTTCACACAGATATTTGGGTGCCAGATATTTGTAGATTTTATACTAGACACAAATGGGTTTATTTGGGAAAGGCCACTCCACAGAGTTTAGGCAGAGTAGTTATTTTCCTTATAAACTACCAACTGTATTTAAGCTATTTATTTCTCTGAGAAGATTAAATAAAGAAAGCTTAGTCTTAGAATCAGGAAACTTGCCTTCTGCTGTTTATTTTTATCTACATATACTTTTACTCCATAGTGGTTAGATTGTAGAATCTCCCTCTGCTAACATCCTGTTACTTGATCTTCTGGGAAGCCCATTTTGTTGTCAGATTTCTTCCTTAGCACCCTTTCTTTGAACTCTCTTTCTTCCTCTGTCTCCTTACTCTGGAAATTTAGATAACAGTACTTTCCTAGAAATCCTTCCAAGTGAACATTATTAGTTTTCTTACTTTCTTTGTGTTTTCGGAGGCAGGCTCAGCATTATTGTTCTGGCCCTTCATTACTTTCTGTAGGTCCTTGCCTTGTAACCCTTGTGCAGCAAATGCATGTACACCTCTCCTTTTTGCTACCAATTCCTAATTTTTATGGGTAGATTTCCTCATTTTTAAATAATTTTAGCATCTGGTTCACAATTTGCTTCTTTGTTTTACTTCTGCCATCTACCAGGAGGACTTCTAGCATTCAGTGTTGCCTTATCCAACCATTGCCTGTTAGCTTCTGGGTCCACCTTCTCTTCTTCCCCTTCTTCACCTCCCCAGATAAGCTATATACGGATACATACCTAGCAACTCATATGGACACAGTCTAGATCTGCGTAATCCATTATGGTAGCCACTAGAGTTACTTGTGGCTTTCGAGAACTTGAGATATAGCTAGTGAAAATTGAGATTTACCACAAGTGTTAGATACAGCAGATGTTGAAGACTTACTATAAAAAAAGAATATAAAATTTCTCAATTTTTATATTGACCACATGTTGAATTTTGAATACTGGGTTAAATACTATATTACTAAAATTAAATTTCACATGTTTTTACTGTTTCTAACTAATCTGGCTACCAGGAAGTTTTGAATTACTTATGTGGCCTGTATTGTATTTTTTATATTTCTTTTGAAGGACACTGGCCTGGACCTGGTCTTACCTAGAACTTTTCTCCCTTTGAGTTCTTAAAGTTTAAAATTTCTCTGACCACAGACTTCTGTCCTTCTTCCTTTCCCATGTTCAGTCCTATTGTACCTGTTCCACAGCCTACAACCCTTTAATTCTTTAATCCCTTTCTATTCTCAATATGGCAGCCCCTTTCTGTCTTCACTTTCCTTTTGTTTACCCTTGATCCTATCACTAATCACTATTAACTTTTATTTTTACAAAACTTCTAGTTCCCTTTCTTTCCTTAATTTCTGTATCTTGCCAATTCCCATCCCTGAGTGAGTCTAACCTAACAGGTGTTTTCCTCTATTCTGGCTCCCAGGATGAATGGATCTGCTTCAGGAATTCAAATATCTGTATTGATGGACTCTATTAAAAATTTATGACTTATTAATATAGCTGGACTACACTCTATTAAGCTGTAACCTAGCCGTAGCTTTGCTGATTGGTAATCCTTTTAATAATCACTAACTGACTTTCAATCATATCCTGCACTGTCCTTACCTCAGCACTACGTTGACCACCAGCAGCCTGACAAGCCATGCATTGTATAGTTCCTGAAGTTATACGTCATGAGTAGCCCTGCTTCACCTTTTCCAATCCTACTGCTTACTCTTTTCTGAAGCGTCTATTGTTTTAAAATTTATTGTGAAATACATAAGCTTATAAAAGTATATTATGACATGTTCAGTTTGAAAAAATAATAATAGCACAACCAACTACCACTCACCTTAATAAACTGATTACCAGTATCTTTGAAGCCACTATATACTCCTCTATTCCAGTCCCCCCCTTCTTTCTCCCTAGTGGTAACAATTATCCTGAGTTTAGTGTGAACAGGTATTTTGTCTCAGAGTTTCACCACTTGTGTTTGCTTGTCTATACTTTCATTGGTGTCAGCATATTGAGGTTTACATTTTGAATTAGCTGTGTGACATTGGGCAAGTTACTTCACTATCTCTGAACCTTTCTCATTTTTTTCTCAATATATTTTATTGTGTTAAAATATAAATAACATAAAGATTACAATCTCAACCGTTTAAAAGTGTACAGTTCAGTGGTATTAAATACGTTCATAATGTTGTACAATGATCACCACCATCCATGTCCATGACTCTTTAAATCTTGTAAAACTGAAAATCTATACCCTTTAAACAATAACATCCCTTTTTCCCATCCCCTTACCCCCTGGCAACCACCATAGTCTATCTGTGATTTTGACTACTCTAAGTACATCATATAAATGTTACCATACAGTAGTTGTTATTTTGTGACTGGCTTATTTCACTTAGCATAATGTCCTTAAGGTTCATCCATTTTGTAGGATATGTCAGAATTTCCTTCCTTTTATGGCTGAATAATATTTTAGTGTATGTATATACCATATTTTGCTTACTCATTGATTTATCCATTGATTGACGCTTGGATTGTTCCCATGTTTTGGCAATTGTGAATAATACTGATATGAACATGGACGTACAAATCTCTTTGAGACCCCATTTTTAATTATTAAGGGTGTATACCCTGAGTGGAATTGCTGTATCATATGGTAGGTCTACTCCTAATTTCTTGAGGAAGCACCATACTGTTTTCCATGGTGGCTGTACCATTTTACATTCCCACCAATAGTGTACGGGGGTTCCAGTTTCTTCATATCCTCTCCAACAGTTTTTTGTTTTCAGAATTTTAAATTTTTTCATATATTAGCCATCCTAATGGGTGTGAGGGAATATCTCAATGTAGTGTTGATTTGTACTTCGTTAATGATTAGTGATGTTGAGCATCTTTTCATGGGCTTGTTGACCATTTGTATATATTTTTTGTACAAATGTCTATTCCAGTCCTTTGCCCATTTCTGAGTCAGGTTGTTTACTTTTTTGTTATTTAGTTTTAGGAGATCTCTATATATTTAGGATATTAACTTTTTATTAGGTATATGATTTACAAATATTTTCCCCATTCTGTGGGTTGCTTTTTTACTCTTTATAGTGTCTTTTGGTACACAACGTTTTTTGATTTTCTAGATGTCCAGTTTAGTGTTTTCTCTATTTTGCCTGTGCCATTGGTATCATATTTGAGAAATCATTACCAAATCATGTTGTGAAGTGTTTGCTCTGTGCTTTCTTCTAAGGTTTCTATGCTTTCAGTTTTCACATTTTGGTCTTTGATCCATTTTGAGTTAATTTTTTTTACTGTATTTGGTGTTAGGTAAAGATCTAATTTCAATCATTTGCACATGGATATCCGGTTTTCCTCAGAACCATTTGTTGAAAATATTGTCCTTTCCCATTGAATGGTCTTGGCACCCTTTCTAAAAATCATTTGACCATATATTTGTGTAGGTTTATTTCCTGGCAATTTATTCTGCTTTTATGCCAGTATTGCTCTTTTGATTTTTGTAGATTTGTAATAAATTTTGGAATTGGAAAGTATGAGATGTCCAACTTTTTTAAAAGATTGTTTTGGCTGGGTGCAGTGGCTCACGGCTATAATCCTACACTTTGGGAGGCTGAGGTGGGATAATTGCTTGAGGCCAGGAGTTTTAGACCAGCCTGAGCAAGAGCGAGACCCTGTCTCTACAAAAAATACAAAAATCAGTAGGATATGGTGGCACGTACCCGTAGTCCTAGCCACTTGGGAGGCTGAGGCAAGAGGGTTGCTTCAGCCCAGGAGTTTGAGGTTGCAGTGGACTATGATGAGGCCACTTGCACTCCAGCCCAGGTGATAGAGTGAGACCCTGACTCAATAATAAAAAGAAGAAGAAGAAGAAGAAGAAGATTTGGCTATTTGGGGTCCCTTGAAATTCCATATCAATATTAGGATGGGGTTTTTTTATTTATGTAGAACACAGCATTGGAATTTTGATAGGGGTTGCACTGAATCTCTAGATCACTTTGGGTTTTGTCAGCATCTTAACAATATTAAGTCTTCCAATTCATGAACAGGGGATGTTTTTCTATTTATTTGTGTCCTCTTCAATTTTTGTCAGCAGTGTTTTGTGCTTATCGTTGTGCAAATCTTTAACTCCTTGCTTTAGTTATTTTCTAAGTGTTCTTTTTGATGCTATTGTAAATGGGATTGGGTTTATATTTTCTTTTTCACATTGTTCATTGTTAGTATAGGGAAATGCAATAGATTTTTGTGTGTTGATTGTATCCTGCTATTTTCTTAAAATCATTTATTCTAATCGTTTTTGTATAGAATCTTTAGGGTTTTCTGCACATAAATTCATATCATTAGTGAACAGAGATAATTCCACTTCATCCTTTTCTATTTGGATGCCTTTTATTTCTTTTTCTTGCCTACTTTCTCTGGCTGGAATTTCCACTATTTTGTTGAGTAGAAATGGCAAAACAGGACATTCTTGTCTTGTTTCTGTTCTTAAGGAAAAGCTTTCAGTCTTTCACCATTGACTTCGATGTTTGCTATAGGTTTTTCATGTGTAGTATTTATTATGTTGAGATAGTTTCCTTCTATCTCTCGTTTACTTCATAGAGGTTTTGTATAATTAAAGTAGATATATGCGTTGCACAAATCAACTGAGTAAAGGAGTTTATGTGCTCCCCTTTGAAACTCTCCTTTCGGCTTTATGTGCTGCTGATTCCTAATTAATGCTCTGTGGTTGACTCTGCTCTCTGTCTGTCTAATTACTCTCTAGACTTTTGTACCTGGGGGTCTCTTTGACAGTTAAAATTCGATATAGTACAAATGAATTTATCACTTTTTTATTCAAAGCTGAGAAAACAACTGTTGCAAAGGCCTTAAGAGAAAATAAAGTTGGTGTGTTTGAGGGAAATAAATAAGGCCAATGTGGTCAGAAAGTATTGGCATATGAGGTGAGGTCAGAAGGTGGCCTGGAGCCCAATCATTTGGGCTCTGTTAGCATTCTTAGGCATGTAAACTTCAAACCTTGGAACATCAGCTTTCTACGCCTTATATCTAGTTGCTCAGAATGTCTTGCTGTTCCATTATACTGATTAACTCGCAGAGCTGCCTCCTTTGTCCATATTCACTGTGGTAGGCCAGGCCCTTGTCTTCATGTACCTGGGCTTACAGTAACTCCCTATCTGGTATCCTGATACCAGTCTCTTTTCTAGGATTCCATATTGTTGTAGTAGTTCTCTTTATTAAACAATTTGGATGATATTGCTGCCCTGTTCAACATCTCCTAGGAATTACCTTTATGGTAAAGTCATTAGTTAGCTTGACACTCTGACCTCACCTTCTCTCACTCTGCCTCATCCACGTCTATGCTCTGGCATTACTGACCTTTTCATGGTTCAGCAGACATGCCCTACTTTTTCAGGTCTTTGTGCTTCTGTTTATAGTCTTTGTTTTGCTACACATGCTACCTCTCTCTTTTTTATGGCTGAGTATAAGCTCACCATCTATCACTATCACTGTTGAACTGTCACCCTTCTCGACATATTATTCACACTCCTTATACGACTTTCCATATTGTTTTTACATATGTTAGGGAAGTTGTAAATCCTTGTGCTCAGGAATCATATTGTTGTTAATGACTTACAGTTGATGCTGCAAACAAACAAAAGCTAAAAACGTACAAACTTGTTGGATTGCTGTATCTTAAGTCAAGTATAGTTTGAGAGTTTATTTCATTCCAGTTTGAGCAGAAGTTTTTGTGTGCCTTAAGTTTTTTTACTGATAGTACTGTTAATTAGCATTCTCAAAGGAAAGACAACCTAAAGCAGTTTTGTTTTGAGGCTTATTATTCATAGTAAAAGAACATTAACCATGTCATTTAGGGATGCTTTAGAAAGAATCAAGGAGATATATTGGTCATGTCCAAAAAAAGTATAAGCTACGTGGACAGTGTAGTGATACTACATCACCTACAGGTCAGCTGGAGAGACTTGTTATTTTCAAATAGACTTGGCCTAATTGAGATGAAGTTTGTTGGCCTAATTAGCCTCCTGTTTTTGCTTGTCTTTGTTTTTGTATCGTCAGGAACTTGTGTTGGTTGGGGTAATGGTAGAACCATGTAATGCCTTAGTTGAGCTTTAACATAAACTGGTTGGTGCTACTGGGGGAGGAGGTTTTCAGGAAAGTATAACTTGTTGATGGGAATGGAAAGAGAAGCCTGGTGTTGCAATGAGGTACAAATTTCCACTGAATTATTGGGACCAGGAAGTAAAAGGCTATTGGTGAGTGACTCAGCTGTTTTCTGAACCTGTCTCATGTGATTGAATGTGCATGATGTCTGTTTATTCTCAGCAGAGTAAGTACTATGGGAATCACATTACACAGCAGGCATAATGTTTACTTGACCAGCTCAGTGTTGATCTAAAAATAACTTGTGGGGTTTTTTTGTTTGTTTTCATAGTACATTTAGCATCATAAGATAGAAAAATCATAATGGACACCCATCATTGAGTGCTTTCCCTTATAAATAACTTTGAATATATAGTCAGCCGGTACTATTCACTTCTTTCAAAGTAAAGATGAAAGCTTTGGTATCTAAATAAAAGGTAGGAAAAGATGATAACCTTTAAATTATCCAGAAAGTAATTCTGCACCATTTTCATTTTTCCTTATATTCTGAACAGATATGCATTTTGGGTGCTTCAGGGCTATCAAGAAAAGTATTTATGTGCTGAAATATTTATATAGGAACTTTCTTCCTTTTTGTGAGGTTATAGCAAATGCTTTTTTGAAATGGAAATATTAGTGCTGTTTATTTGCTGGATTTTATGTTAATATTAAATTATAGTAGTAATAGTTTTACTTTGATTTTCTTGATTTACTCATCTCGTACTAAAGGTTTGTGCCCGCCATGTACTGTAATTGAGTCTTAAGTGTGTCAAAATTTGATTATTATTATGCTGTGTACCTATTTATATGCTTGGCTCTGAAGGAGAGAGCACTTGGAAGCCTGAGCATGCATAATAATCATAATCTGCTCATTTGTCTGGGAAGCAGTGAGTCATTATGATTTATGCTTTTTGGCATTTGAGTGTTCTTGCTCTTTGAGGTATAGCATATACAGCATATAAACTTTACTCTGAGATTATTTCAAGAGGGAAAGGGAAACTAGATTCATTAAGAAGAAATAAATGCTAGCTAGCATTCTGTTTATAATAATGCTTATCTAAGTGGGAAAATTTTATCAGTGTTATCTATAAAATTACTTACAATGCTTCATGCCCTCTATAAAGTAGGAAATACATACTTCTTTATGGTTGATAAAACACTCATGCATTAAATTTGTACTGTATGAATTTATTCCATGTTTCAAAAAATGTTAAACATCAGAGGATTTAAGTTTTTATTTTCAGTATTCCACTGTTGGTAGAATAGTTGATGAGATTTCTATTTTAATACTTTTTAGTTGATTCAGTTATTAGGAATTTTGTGTTAACTTAGAATGGAATAGTAAAATGCATATCTTCTGATTGGACACCATTTGAAAGAAATTCGAACAATTTTACTGGGTATATGTGATCAAATACCTGCCTTTATCACAATAGACAAATAAAATATCTGTCATTTTTATTAAAATTATCTGTGCCTGAAAACCTAAATTCAACATAGTGTTTTGGCATATTCCAAAGAACAAGTAAGAAAATGGTTTTAAGTAGGCTGAACTATTCCACATGGGAGAAATTCAGATTTGGAAAGAATGAAAGTGGTTTCTTAGTTCCTGTCAGATGGCATTTTCCAGAAGTATCTCACTGACCCCTGATTGACATGTAGAGAAGAAAATGTTTTTCTCAGTGATGGAGGAATTACTTCCCTATTTACTTTAATCATCAGTAGTGTTCCCTGATTATGTCCAGGGGGCATTTTGGTTTTGAATAACAACTCCTTTTTTTTTTTGCAAGATGGAAAAATGAAAGTTTATAAAGATATCAAATGTAGGCATCAGAAGATTAAAACTTGGGAATGGACAGCTTTCTACACCTGTGTTGTGCTGTGCAGTATGGTAGCCACTGGCCATATGTGGCTATTTAAATTTAAATTCTAAGTTATTAAAATGTATGTAAATATAATTTAAATTGAATCAATGGTTATGGAGTTTCAGTTTTGCAAGATGAAGTCCTAGCGATGTGTTGCAGGGTGTACATATTATAGTTAACACTGCTGTGTTGTACACTTGAAAATGGTTAAAAAGATGTTAAATTTTATGTTACATATTTTCTACCACAGTAAAACAATTTTAATTAAATCAAGTTCATTTAAACACAATTGAAAATTTATTTTCTCAGTTGCATTAGGCATATTTCCAGTGTTTAATAGCCACATAGTATAAAATATATATAATATATAAGTATGTATATAAATATATAAAATAGCTACCATTTTAGATAGTGTAGATAGAGAACATTTATAATCATGGCAGAAAGTTCTATTTGCACTGGTGGTATATCACTGAAGAAGACAGTTATCATGAGATTGAAGTTGCCTGAGGTAGCCTTTAAGGTACTATCTTTGTTTCTCCGGCCAGATTTAAGTAAACATTTGTTTGTTAGGTGGAAGAGTTTCTCACTATTAATTTATATCCTGTAATATCTAGTAATAAGAATAAAGGAACACACATATATGTGTGTGTATATATATATACTTTTATATATATACATGCTAATATAGAAAAATTTTGAAGCAAAATTAACTCCTACCAATTAATAGTAATAGCTTTTTTGTTTGTTTGTTTTGGGTTGTTTTTTTTTTGAGACAGAGTCTCACTCTGTTGCCTGGCTAGAGTGCCATGGCATCAGCCTAGCTCACAGCAATCTCAAATTCCTGGGCTCAAGCCATCTTCCTGCCTCAGCCTCCCAAGTAGCTGAGACTACAACGTGTACCACCACACCCGGCTAAGTTTTTGTATTTTTAGTAGAGACAGAGGTCTTGTTCTTGCTGAGGCTGGTCTGGAATTCCTGACCTCAAGCAATCCTCCCATCTTGGCCTCCCAGAGTGCTAGGATTATAGGCAGGAGCCACTGCACCTGGCCAATAGCCTGTTTTTTAAAGTTATTGGTATAGCTGTGTAGTCTTCTTAATTGGATTTTAAAGTCATTTCCTAAGATGATAGAAATATATTTGCATCTAGCCCCTATACAATTTCAAATTTCACATTTCAATATTTTAATCAATCTGGATTTGGGGAGGCGGTTTGAGATGAGGGGGTTAACCACCTTTTTCCCTAAATGATTTAGTCTTCCCAACATAATTTATTAATTTTGATGTTTTACTACTGATTTGAAATGGCACTAGTACATTCTGTACATCTGTGGGTTTATTTCAGCATTCTCTCCCAGTATCATTCATTTCATATCATTAAATATTCTGGATTTTACGAATTACTACAGTGGGTTGTGCACTGGCTAAGTAATGCTGCTTACATCTATCTCTTTATTGATTTAATAGTAAACTTCTTAAAGATTAAAATAAAAATTAATCTGTCTTAGGCCTCAGTTATGCACATAGCCCATAGCCTATCTTCATTTTGCTAGATTTCAATAAATATTGTTGATTCAACTTTTATTCTGATTTATGAGATTTTAATTGTGTTTAAAAATTATTTAGAACTTTGTAAAATAGCAGACCTCCTACTGGATTTTCTGGTTTGCTTTGCATTTTTTTATTGCATGTAGGGAAGAACTGAAAGATAGAGGTTGTCTTTCTTATTTTTTTTATTTCTTTTTAAAGAGACAAGGTTTCGGTGGTCTCACTCTGTTAGCATGCTGGAGTGCAGTAGCACAATCATAGCTCACTGCAACATCAAGCTCCTGAGCTCTAGCCCTCTTCCTGTCTCAGCTTTTCCAAGTAGCTAGGACTACAGGTGTATGCTACCACATCTCACTGATTTAAAAAAATTTATTTTTATAGAGACAGAGTCTCGCTGTGTTGCCCAGGTTTGTCTCTATCTCTTGGCCTTAAGCGATTCTCTTGCTTCAGTCTCCCAAAGTGATGGGATTGCAGGCATGGGCCCCTGTGCCTGACCCATCATATTTTTATTATAAAAAATAATCTTCTTGGCCGGGCCCAGTGTCTCACGCCTGTAATCCTAGCACTCTGCAAGGCCGAGGCAGGAGGATCCTTTGAGCTCAGGAGTTCAAGACCAGCCTGAGCAAGAGCAAGACCCTGTGTCTACTAAAAAATAGAAAGAAATTAGCCAGACAATTAAAATATATAGAAAAAATTAGCTGGGCATGGTGATGCATGCCTGTAGTCTCAGCTACTTGGGAGACTGAGGCAGGAGGATCACCTGAGCACAGGAGTTTGAGGTTGCTGTGAGGTAGGCTGACACCACGGCACTCTAGCCCGGGCAACAAAGTGAGACTCTGTCTCAAAATAATAATAATAATAATAATAATCCTGTTGATCCTTGGAAAGGAAAAACACATAATATAGAAGCATATAGAAATATTTATTTAATTGTAAAACCTACAAGTTTCATCCTTTACCCTCCTTCCAATCCCCATTCCTCTGAAGTAGCCAATGTTAAGTTTGCTGTATATCTCCCTAAGACATTTTATCTTTATATGTGATATGTATACTATGTGCATATATTTTTTTAAAAAACTATTAACAGATATGGTTCTTTTATACTTAAAAATTCTATAATTTATATTTGTCATTTAATATTATATTATAGTCATCTTTCCATGACAATATATGTAGATTTCTCTGAGAGAGCTGAGTGATGTATTGGTAAATGTCTTCATCAAGGGCTACTGTTAAACATTCCATATTGTTGATGGCACAGTGGCATACATTGTGACAGAACAATTACTTGCATGTGTGGCTACGTCAGATATCATGCTTTGCATTTAGATGAAACTGCTTGTGTACAGAGTATGAATTAGCTCTTGGCATTATATACAATGTAAATATACGAACAAAAAATACTTGATTTTTTAAAATCTGTTTAGAATAGAAGGCCTAAGCTATGAGAGAATAAATTATTTGTTTTATTAATAATCATTTGGGGAGCAATGATACAGACTGGAAAAGGCACATTGGGAACAGTATTGAGAGCCCCAGCTATTTGTGTGGTCAGGAGGAGTATTGTTACTGAATAAAAGAACTTTGTCTCTGAACACTAATTCATGTGCTGATTTTTCAGTTGGTTGTGTGTTGCCTTCTTTGCCTCGTTGTTGAAAATATTGTTAAAATTTTGAGAGAGGTCAAATATGGCCGTCATGTATATTTTTAGCATATTCTGTAAAAAACAGTGGATTACTTTTCCGTACTATGGTACAGCCGCTACGAGAGAGCAAAATGCTCACCTAATTCTTTGAAGTATAGAAAGAGATAACATTTCTTCATGTTTTATTAAGTGATATATTTCAATGTTATATTTAGTATTAATATCTTGACAGCTAGAAGCTTAATGCTTGAAAATAGCACCACCTTAAATGTTGAGAATAAAACCCCAAGATATAGCTAAGTTTAAAGAGCCTCATTACTGAGTAATGATTTTCTTTAATTTAATGAAGAATGAAATTGATGCTATATTTTAAGACTGTGTTCAAATGCTTTAATAGAACTTAAAGAAATATATTCCCAATTTCAATGCTGCCAGAATTGATAAATTCATTCATCATTTTTTCTTAAGTTGAAATAGTCAAACTTCTACCCTTTAGGTGTTTGAGTGTGATACATACATGTAAACTTAGTGTCTGAAACAGTGCTGAAAATAATCTTTGAGAAACCTTTTAATAATTTTTGGGTCATGTTTGAACCAGTTATTAACTATTTGCCAACATGAGATACTTACTGTCATTATTTTTCAATTTGTGGGCCAGAATTAGAGAACTAGAGTAAAAAATCAACCTGATGTTGAGCCTTAATGTCAGTCGTAGAGATGACTATATAGGTTACCATGTTGAAACCAGTCGTAGAGATGACCATATAGGTTACCATGTTGAAACCTTGCCAGATGTCCTCTGTGTCTAATATGAATCGGTTCATTTTGTTTTGTTTTCATTATTTTGAAAGCTATGATGACTCTTTTTGAACATTTACTTTAAAATTTGTGATCACAGCTGAACGTTAATTAAATGGTCATCAGATCCCAAAAATTGTATAAATCCTTTTTTCTTAAAGCAAATTTGTAATACTTTCTAGATATATCATTTACCTATTTATCTTAGGTAAGACACTGAAATTTTCTGGCCCTTGATTTGCTCATTTGTAGAACTGGAATAGTTGTAAATAAAAGTGATTGCTTAGTAATTTTTATCTCTTTTAGTCTTCACAAACTGCTTTGTGAAGATTTTTTACATTCATGGGAAAGACAAATCAGTTGTTAGCCCAAACTAATAACAGTAGTAAAGTAGCAGTGGTTAGGATTTGAATTCAAGTCCTGTGGTTCTGTATCCATTGCCCTGGGGTAGTATTTCATTTTAAATATGTTATAAATATGTATTTTTTTAAATTCACTGGTACTCAGTTATTAGTCTATAACATTTAACCTGAATGCATAATGAAAAGATTACATTTTTATTTGCAGAAAACCAATGGTAAGTTAGTATATGTATTATATTATCACTTATTCTAGGCTTTTATATAAAGTTGTTACTGATTGTTGATTTTTATGGGATCATGCAAAAGGATTAAGGTATAAGTTTTGGCAAGATTATAGCATTAGTAGAACAGTTGACTATGTGGAATGCTAATTGTGTCTTTGAGATGTCTTCCTTAAGGAAAGCACAGTACAGCAGTAATAAGTTCTCTAAGCTGTGTTTGTTTTTGTTTGTGGTTTGGGCCGTCCATTTTAGAAATGAATTGACTGTAGGTCCTCTTTGTGCTTACGATTTCAAATAATTGTACCTACTCTTTCTGCCATCTTTCTATGCCACCAAAATGGTGTGTATGAATGTCCTGCCCTGCCCTGCCTAATGCTCTTAAAGAGCATCAACAATGCCCAAAAGAGAGGCAAAGGCCATGTTCTTATTAGGCCATGCTGCAAAATCATCATCTAGTTTCTAACTGTGATAATGAAGCATGATTATATTGGCGATTTTGAAATTATTGCTGGGAAATAATTTCACAAGCAGGGAAAATGGTTGTGAACCTCAAGGCAGGTTAAACAAATGTGGAGTGATTAGCTCCAGATTTGATGTGCAACTTTGAGTTCAAAGATTAGAAAAATGACAGAACAATCTCCCATCCGTCAGTTTGGTTTCATTGTACTGACAACCTTAGCTGGCATCATGGACCACAAAGAAGCAAGATGAAAACATGTAGGGGGAAATATCCTGGGATTATTTTCCTAGGGATGTAATACATATTTACAAATAAATTGCCTCAAAAGACCAAGAAAAAAACCAATAAAATAATAATTGCACCTAGACTTTGGTTTGCTGATGTCATTTTATCAGGAGGTTTACAATAACTTTAAAAAAATGCTTCTCTAATTCTGAGTTAGTGAATATTGTGATAAAGTTTAATTTTTTTTAAAGATCTGTAATATACATTAATAACCACTATTATAAACCTAAAAAAAAAATCTTTAATTTGAGTTCCCAGTTTTTAAAAATATGATATTGTTCTTGCCATTTTTTGACAGACCCCTTATCCCTCTGGACAGAATGCAGGTCCAACCACATTGGTATACCCTCAAGCCCCTCAGACAATGAATTCACAACCTCAAACCCGTTCTCCGGTAAGTAAGCAGAAGCTTGTTCTAGATACTGTTCTCTACCTACGTTTGTGTGTATAGTAGCTTGGGTTCTTTTGGCAGATATTTTTACTGGATTTTGGAAGTTTGTTCCAAAGATGATTTTTTATTATTATTAATAGTACTATTATTGGATAGCTTTGCATTTCCACACCATACCTATAGGAATAATTTAAATTAAGAAAAAAGTGAGGTGGAGTTTATAATCTTTTTTGGTGGAGTTTGTAATCTTTTTTTACTTTTCTGTGGCTTGATTTTCTTTTTAAAGTTTAGTAGCATTCAAGTTTACTTCATTTCAGCTCTTAATTTGTTAGTTGTACTGTTAATTCAGAAGAAGAGTGAAGTATAATGATTATATAAGTAAATTGAGTTTTACTAATTAGACTTTCAAATTCCAGTGGTTTGAGAAGTAAGACTTCTGAATCAGTGTCACTAGATCAGTTCTAACAATTTGACAGTGTCGATATCTGCATGACATATACCAGTGGGTGTATTCATTTCTTCAAGTGGTAAATAAATTGTCACACAAGTGTAAATGCTGTCGTTCTCTTTGTTCATCCTTTGTACGGATTGCAATGAGCACTACAAAGACTGCGAATTTACTCAAGGTTCATCCTTCTGCTTTCACAAAAGCACACAGTGGCTTCAGCTGTCCATTCCTTAGAACGTCGTTTCCTGCCCTGCATGATTACCTTTGGCTGGAAGGTGCTTCTGTAACATCTCACATTGTGTATCTCACATCCCTCTTTGTACCTTAGCTCTGTGTATTCTTCAGAATACAGGGATCTTCTTTTTTGCTCCCTACCCCTGCTTTTTTGCCTGGAGTGCAGGAATACTTCATTGCATTAGCTCCTCCTGTTTATTTGGTTTTATGCATGAACTTAGAATTGTTGAAATGCACCATAATACTTAGTCAAAAAACTAAGAGAACATAGACTGTACCAAAATGTAATCTCTTTCTTACCCTTACCCTATCTTTCTTTTCCCTGTCACCCTGTTCTCCAATACCTGTTCTTAGATCCTGGTTCTCCCCAGGGGGTGGAAGAACCATTTTAAGGAGGTGGGACTTTGGTCCTGGTTGCCTGTTTGCTTGTGTCTTTTTTTGCTTAAATGGTCAACAAGATGTCTGATGCAAGTTTTGTTCTGAGAGTGATTTGGGGATGTGAACACTTGAGTACTTGGAGTGGGCCTGAGATCTCACAGATCAATTTAGATAGGCCCCGCTTCTAATCATTAAACATGGAACAGTATGGTAAGCTCTTATTGCAAAGAATTCTTTGGCCCTCTTCTCCCACCCCCCAACCCCTTTTCTAATTATTGAAAAAAAGAAAGAATTAAATTTACATGGTTAGAACTGGCTCAAAACCTGACTGAAGAGCTGCATCTCTAAACCAGTTTTTTTGACAGCCCAGCAGAACAGTGCCAATACATTGCACAGACAACTGGAAGAGGAGGAAGGTTTTGGAACAGACTCCTGTTTACAGGTCCTTGGCTGGAAGAGGCTGGATAAAATACTGCATTGTAAGCAATATAACAAACTGTACTTCTTGCAGGCAGTGGTGCCTCTGGCACTCATTATTTTTGACCACATCCATTTATTGGCTGATGAACAGAAATGCATTGATTGCTTCCTCTCAGAAAGTCTAACCTAGCATGGCAGTTTCTGCCAGGCATAGTGGGAAAAAGAATAACAAATTGGGTGGGTCTTCTCTATTGGGAATTAGATAGGAATAATTTGGGGTTTAGATTTTTCTTTATTTTAAACTTAAAGTGAGTTATCCCTTTCAGATAAATTTGAATTCAAAAGATAAATTTCAAGGCTTCTTTTTGCCCCTTTCAATTTTATAATTGAATATCAAAGGGGAAATTGTCTGTAGTTGTCAGCCATTTTTCTGTGGTCATAAACTCTTCAGATACTATCCTCTATGCAGTTTTTGCCATCTGCTCTGTTAGTGACCATTACCACCCCCATTACTAAAAACCAAGCACATAACATTCCATTACATACCCCAAAACAAGTGCAAGACTAGCAGACCCCAGACTACTCTTGCTTGTTGTTTTGGGTTCGATTCTCTTTATTTCATTTGTGTTGGTGCTGGGAGGGTGAAGTTGGGGTATGAAATTTGGCAGGATTGCATTTTCTGTTTACATCCCAAGTTGTCATAGTCTAGTCTCATCCATCTCACAGCTGTCCCAACTGGTGAGGAGAGGTAAGGTGTTACACGAAGGAAAGGCCTCTTCCTGTGGCTTTGTAGAGCAGCTAAAGCTTACTCCATTCTATTTCTGCATTAATAGGCCATTGGCAATTGCACAGTTTAGGCTTTTCTGTTCTTCCCTGGACAGCTGCCTTTGCAATCCAACTGGCTTCAATGGCCCCCTTCCCTGCTTCAGGTTATCTCTGTGCCTGTTTTTCTATTTGATACTTAGTATCTTAGTTAAATTCATAATGTGGAAAGAAAATCTTGTTAAAAAATAAAAAAAATACTAATAAGCTTCCTGTCTGTTCCATTTTCTTGTTGTAGTGGAACTTTTTAAACAGTTTATTTTTAAATAGCTTGTCTTAAATAGTGAAGCCGTTGAATGCTTAATTGGGAGAGGGGGACAGTTTGGCTTTTGCAGTAACTATAACCTTTGGTTATTTTCATATTTTGTGGTGCTAAGTGCCAAAAATTACATGAATGTTATGTTGGCCATGCTCAGTTAACAACTGTGCACAAAAAGGGTGAGTGAGTGAATGGGTGGGTGGCATTAACATTGGATCCAAGTTCACAGAAGGCTGCTTTCCTTTATATCTACAGTCCTCACCATCTTAAAGATCCCTCTAAAAAAAGAAAAAGAAAAGATGAAAGAAACAAAAGTTTCTATTGTTAATATGAGCCAGCAGCGACTACAGTTTGTTCTGTTGCTTACAGCTACCCATAGGATTAAGACTGTTCTCATTTCAAACGAAAAACTCAATAGCCAATGGTGACTAGTGCAAAATAGACTAGGGTACTTTCCCAGGGTACTTTCCCACTAACTTAAGTTGTGATTTTGTTTTTGTTTTTGTTTTTACATATATGTATAATTTTATAAGGTACTCCTCTTATTCATAGAAAGTTCTCTTGACTGGAACATTCTAAATGTATAAAGTTTCATCTTTTATTTTAGAGCCTTAGAAATGGGACCTTTCTGTGGAACAGTGATAAGACAGGTACTGCTGTACTCAGGTTAATTTTTTAACATGGCCGTTCTCTCCCATTTTCTTCAAAAGTGTCACAAAGAAACATCTCACACCCCCTACTTTCATAGCACATGGGTGGTATTGCCTATTCTTGAAACTTGATGTCCGTAGTAGAGGTATGATCTGTTTCTTATCCTAATTGGAAAACTGAAAATTTAAGACCTCAGTTTCTTTGAAGAGAAAATTTTCTGCAAAAACCATAGCCAATGATTATCATCATTCTGAAAAACTGTATTACAGTGATTAGCCAAATATGATGACTGACCTAACTAACATACCCTAGGCATGTAAGTCATTAAAATACTTTTCATTACTTGAACAGTAGGTGACATTTTAGCTTCCATGGTGAATTCTTGATAGAGCTGTCTTCAGCTGTCTCCTACATTGTGGCCATGTGATCTGCAATTTGTTGAAATTTTAAAATATGAAATAATGGCAATTGAGGAAATAATTCCAAATCTCTTGCAAATCACTGTTGTACATAATTTAAATCTGAGCGTGAGGGATTATTTCTTAGTTAATCTTTAATTCATCTGTAGTGATAAGCTGACAAAAGGAAGGCTATATAAAGGAAATAAAACAACTGAAGGATATGTATTTTAGTTCCTTAAGTATATTAAATAAAAACTCTGTATGGTTTACATTCAAAACTGCTTTCTTAATACTTTCTTTTCACTATTCAAGAGGGTGGTTTACATTACAGTAGTTAATGTATTAGTAGCCAGTTTATGGCTCTACATACCTCAATATTTTTCTCTGTCTTCTTTAGTTAAAACGTATTGGGAGCTAAATTTTGCTCTGATGAACCATATATATTTGATCTTAGAGGTTTGGCAATGAAAATTTCATGGGTGAAAAAGCTTTTTCTTCCATTCTGAGTTAGGGGAAGAGTTAGGATTTAAATTATCCACTTTCAAGTATTCTTTGAGTTACGTTTTGTTTTGCTTTTATTCTCATATAACAATAGATACTTTTGTACAGTGTTTTGCTGTTGTCATTAAATAGTAATTGAGAGATTTGACTTATTGACTCTTCTTTTCTTCCTGAGCCTATAATAGTACCACTTTGATTAATTATGTTAAAGACTGATGTTCTTTACTAGCTGTTTGCCATAACATGCCGGTATTAAACTTTACAAGTTATGCATTTAAACTCAAATTATATATATTATTGTAAAATTTTATTCTTTAACTCTAAGAAGTAAAGGAAGATATTGAAACTTCCATTTCATGTGTAAGATGTTCCATTTAACCTGAGAAAATTTGCAGTTAGTCCTATTACATTTGTTATTTCCTGCTGGACTTTATAATTATCTCCTGGCTATTTCTTGTAATGTAAAAACATTTCTCATTTCCTCCAGTTATATCAGTTACATACAACAAATTTGATTTTCATATGTTTGTATTAATTTAACCCCTTAGTGTTTCAAACTTGTTTTTGCCTTATTTTAGGGTTGTTTTTTTTTTTTTTCTTAAAATATTCCTATCAGAAAGTGCCCTATCTGCCTAACAGCTTAGCTGTTTTTCTCCCAGCTGATAAATGACAAACTATCCTGGTAGTGGTGTTAACCTGTTGAATCTTAGTACCTGTCTGTCACTGTCCTGCAGCAAAGCTTTGACTGTTTTGTGTTTTTTTTTTTCCTCTTGTGGGTTTTTTTCTTTTGGCATATTGTGTGACATTTTGGTTTTTGTTGTGGTGTTTCTGACTCTTTGTGCCTTTCCTTTTGTGTTTGTTTTCCCTCCTTTTCTCAGTTTGCAGCGGGGCCTCGACCTGCCCATCATCAGGTACTGTACCCTTGCCCCTTCACTATCACCCTTAACTAATTAGGTGGTGGGGGCTTTAGTAGCTGCTGACTCTTAGAATGCTGCCATCCCATGAAACCACTCAAATTTCTCTTTTCAAGAGTAGCTTCTATCTGATATAATTCAATTCCTTTTATCATTCACTAGTTTTACTGCATTTTGTTATTAACAAACCTGTTTGCTTCTGTTTATAGCACAATTTAAAAATACTACAGTTTTTTCTTTCCAAAAAGAGATTGCTTTGTAATTTTACAACTTTAAAAAATTTAGATGCATTAAGTCCTTACAGATTTTGTAGATGTCTGTATTAAGTTTAATTTTAACTGAATGGAGCAGGCAACATTCTAAGGGTTTTCTGTTAACATTATGACTTAACTTGTATTGATGTATATAAAGTAGCATTAGTATTTCTAAAACCACTTAATCTCAGTTACTAACTTAGAGCTAATAACGAATTGATTAACAATAATGTATATTCATTTGATGAATAGAATTATCTTTATTCTTAGGATACATCGAAAATAGGTATCTCATTATATTTTAATATTTTTAGCATATTGGTTTTTTAAAATGAAGTAATTGTATAAATTAAAAATTTAAAAATATATATGCCAACAGTACACTGTTTAGCAAGAATCTACTACAGGTGGCAGAATGGGAGAAACAAAGACTTGCAGGGCCCCCCAAGCCCCTAGTAGTTTTTTATGAAGTGTTATGAAACATTTTCTCCTGCTATAATAGAAAGAAAGAGCCTTGGTTTAATGTCTGACAGATATGTGTTTGGATCACCAGCTCTACCATGTAAGCAGCTGTGTTAAGCAGTTCTTTTTCTGAGCCTCAGTTTCTTCATATGTAAAATGGGGTAAATACCCGCTACACTAGTGATAATGTATGTAAAGTATCTGACACAAACTAAGTAGTCAATAAATGGTAGCTGTGTTTAATATTATGGTTATGCAACACAGTATTTACCTGTGGTATCATAATTAGAATTCTTATTTCTTAGTAAATGGATGTTGTTTAATTGAAGGCTTTCATTTTTATCTTGAGTGATTTAATGTAAGACTCTGTTTATTAAAATGTAGTCCTTCCAGTTTGGAAGATGTAAAGCCAGAGCAAATTTTGAGTTGCTAAAAGTACTTTGCAGGAGAACTAACAGCTGGTTATGTGAGTTAGATGGCTATTCTTTGGATTTCATAAAGAAATAAAACTCAGAGGTACTTTTTAGTATTGAGAGATAGTATTGTAAAGTGCTTTAAGAGTTTATACTTTGGCATCAGCTAGACCTAGGCTTGATTCTTTGTTATTAACTTGGATAAGTTATTTACTGCTCTCGGTCTCAGTTTTGTCATCTGTAAAATGAGATGAGACAGTAATGCTATAAAAACTGATGAAGAGTAAATGAGATAATGCAGATAAAATGATTAGCAGAGTGTTTGGCGCTCAGTAAGAATCCACGATGTATGATGATTACTACTACTGATAATAAAGATAGTAGTCCCTTAAATTAAAGAGTGGTTATAATTTTAAAAAAATTAGTCAAGGGCCATAGAGGCTTAAATTTTAATCCACAGTCAAGCCAAATATTCCTAAGAGAGAAACTTGGAGGAATCTCGAGAAGCAGAGCGAGGCTGGGCACAGTGGATCACATGTGTAATCCCAGCACTTTGGGAGGCTGAGGCAGGAGTATTGCTTGAGGCTGGGAGTTTGAGACCAGCCTGGGCAACATATTGAGACCCTGCTTCTACAAAAAATTTTTTTAAAAAATTAGCCAGGCATGGTGGCATGCACTGGTAGTCCTAGCTACTTGGAAGGCTGAGACAAGAGTATCACTTGAGCCTGGGAATTTGAGGTTAAAGTGACCCATGATGTGCCACTGCACTCTAGCCCAACCAACAGAGCCAGACTCTGTCAAAATAAATAAATAACTAATTGAAAAGATGCAGAATGAAAAGAAACTATTTTTTTGTGAAGTAAGTGCTAGTAAGGAATTAGGGCGAAAAATGTTTTCTGAGCTCCTTGATGTGAGACTCCCTTTAATTTCTTTGTTCACTTGCTTGTGTTTTTTAAACTTTGTTTCTTTCATAAATAATTTCTGACAGTTTAAGGCAGACTATTAGTAGAAGAAATTAACATTATCTTTGATCACAGTTATTTTGACAAATTGTCTGCAGTGTAGACTGTTGGAATGATGGGTGAAATTTGAAGCAAGAGCCATATTACTAAATAGCCCAATCCCCACTTCTTATTACAAGCAGCCAGTCTCTTAATGACTGTTAATCATAAATGTTCTTAATAATGTAACCTGAACACCACTTGTGTTCAATAGCAATGGTACTCAAATTAGCGTATTGTATATAAGTATTTATAGTCAGCTTTAGGAAATTCTGTTTTCTAAGAAAAACTTTTTTATGAGCCTTAAAGACATGTGATACATTTTGTCTTTCCTTAATTCCAGTAATCAAGGAAAACTTTGAGAAATCTTTGTGAGAAAAGACAATGATTTCAGTCCCCAGTGTTCACGTGTAATATGCCTCTATACAGTGTTGGCAGATTGGTCTTTCTTTCAGCTGTAGTGAAATTATGGCTTGTTTTGATTATTTAAAAAATAGAAGTATAGATGTGTCTTATAGTTATTATTTATTGATTAGTAAGAAAAATAATTGCTTTCTGACAATAGTTCTTGAAAATGAATTCTTTAGATGCAGCTTAAATCCAGGGCAATGATTTTGAACACAAAAAATTAAGGTCACTGACACCAACACCAGTTAAATTCTTTTCATCATACTACAGAGAATTAAGTGCATAAAGGTGTTTATACTCTTGGCTGAGGTAGCAACAGTAGTTATGTTGGAGAAATAGAGGAAGAGAGAGACATGGGGTGGAAGTGGCTCTGCTGAGCAGGAGGTAACTGAACTGGCATTGTGTATGTTATAGGGTAAATTATTAGGAAGAGGTTGCTGTTCTACATCCATGTGGGACCAGTTTGGTTTGTTTCATTATGGAATAGGTACTAATTAGCATTTCGGGTGGGATAACCAGCTATGAAAAACTGCCCTGTAAATTGCAGTTCATTTAGTAAGCTTTGGGCTGTAAATGCCAGTAGAAATCCCCCAGTGACAGAGACTAAAACAACTTGCGCATACATTTCCAGATACTCTCCATGGAGGTGATACTATTTCCCATTTGGGAATGACTGACTGAATCTATATTTCAGAGGATCTTCTCTTCAGATGTAATTTAAGGAGGAGATGCTCATATTATAAAACCGGATATAGAGAGTTGTGTAATGAAAACCAAACAGTGAATAACAAACATTGAGTGGTATACAGAGAATATACTTTTACAGGGCAAACATCTACATCCTGGAATATTTTGGATTTGTTGTGCTTATGACTTAAAGTTGAATTAAAGGGACAAATGGTTTTTTTCATCTATGATTGCAAACGTTGGCCAGATAGAATTATTAATAAATCAAGGGTTAGAATTAGCTTTGAGACTAGTGAACAAATTTCTCATCATTCTGATCACTTACATCCTTTCATGCTTTGATCTAATTTTTTAAAAAGTAATTTTGTATTGGATGGTGTTTGCTATGATTGTTGTTTCTAAAGTTCACTAGCAAGTATATAACTTTTTGTGGATGCTCAGTAAAATATGCAAAGTATGTTCTGTAAACATTGCAGAGAATATCTGTTATTCAGGTAGGCTATTTGAAGGTAATTGCTTGTGAAAGGAAAACATCATTCAGGTTAGTAATCTAGAACCTGTATGTTTTTTTCTATGTAAAATGAGGCTATCTGAATTAAAGTGAAGGAAAAATAATAAGATTTTTAAATGGCAAACGTTTTCTTTGTTCTTAATAGAACCAAGAAACTTCTATAGAGGATATGTTTCTTGGAACTACCTTTATTTAGAAGATTTTTAACTTTGGTGAGCAAGCGGTCCCTGCAAATCAGGAATATTATGCTCCAATTAGGATTGTGTCAGCCACATCTTCCTTACTATTAGTTTTTGTGTTTTACAGGGATTCTTTAGGTTAATAAAGATGTTCTATTCTTTTTGTATTTTATAATCTGAAGAGCCTTCAGAATTACAGTTTTCTCCAAAGGTAAAACAAGAAATGCTAAGTCATTTTATATGTAAAACACTCTTGGCTTTAGAAGTATGTCAACTATTTTTGCATTGATGTTTGAATATCCCAAGGTAACTAGAAACTCAGAGAACTGAAAGTACACTCATTTAAAACAAGCCACTTGGTATAATTTAGACTCTGGCTTATAGTGTTTATTTCATGTAGTTGGTCATTTGAATTTGTGTAGTTTTTACTAAATTACTTCTGTTCCTGTCCATATTTTACTTTTGGGTTTCACAGTGGAGATCAAGTGTTGGTTATATGCTATGACTGAGTAGTCTTTTCATTATGAGAAATACCAGGGAATTGATATTTAAAAGTATTCGTAGGCTAAAGACATGCTGCAATTTGTTGATAAATGATTTTAGTTCACATAGTTTTCACAAATGCTGAATAATGTGCTGTATTCAAAGCAGTTGGATTTACCATAAACAAATAATGAGCTTCATAAAACTAGTATATGGTAGTGGTAGTGATGGTAGCAGTAGGAGGAGGAGGGAGGAGAAGGAGGGGGAGGAGAGAGGAGTATGTATCATCAAAGAATATGTTGCCTGGTGGCAAGCATTGAAACTGTGCATGTTTTCCTGTTGCAGTTTGTTTCTTTTTGGAAAAAAAAAATTTTTTTTTAAAGAGAACAACTGATTTATGTTGATTTTATTTTTTTCATTAAGACCCTTAAAGTTTTCTCTACTGAAAGTTTTGCTGTTACATTTCTGATTCAGATATATTTGTATTGCTTTAGGCAGTTTCTTAGATTTAGAAATTATAAAATTAAGGCTTGAGGCTTGCCTCTGTGGCCTGACCTGACAAATCAGAGTTGAGTGGACATGAATAGGAAAAACCAGATCAAGCATCTATAGCACCTTATGACTAGAATGCATACATTTTTTGGAGGTTGATGAAAGTCAGTGATGGGCAATTTTATCTGGTATCTTGGTCACAAGTAGTTGAGGAGTGGCAGCATAGATAATGAAGAAAATATATGTTGGGAGCTAACATAACTAGAATTAAGTTTTAGCTTCACTAGAAATTATCCGTGGGCCTCAGCTTTCTTATCAGTACAATGGGTAAAATATGCTCATAATATAATATTGAGGTGTTATAAAAACAACACCTATTTCCTACAGGTGTTATGAGGATAAAGTACTGGCCTATCATAGTGTCTGGCACGTACCGTGTTTCCCCCGAAAATAAGACCTACCCATAAAATAAGCCCTAGCAGGATTTCTAAGCATTTTGCGCAATATAAGTCCTACCCCGAAAATAAGACCTAGTGTTGGGCGTGGCTACGCAGCGTATCTGCACAACCCGTGCATTTCCTCGCGGAGCGGTAAAGACAACGAGTAGCCCTTCTCATCTGTCCCATGAGAGCTCTATTGCTCTACATGAGAGATTGGGGCCAATGGATCTAAAGGAAATAGAGTCGCAAGAAATTCAGGATGGAATTCGAGGTTTGGAGAGTTATGATGATGTTCCAGAAGAAGATGCCTTAACTATATTTGAGTAAATGTAGATTGTTGTACCGTACTTAAAAAAAATAACATATCCCCTGAAAATAAGCCCTAGGGTGTCTTCTTGAGGAAAAATAAATATAAGACCCTGTCTTATTTTGGGGGAAACACGGTAGTAAAAACGTGGATAAGTGTCAGTTTCCTTTAGCAGTAAGATAGCCTAGCTTTCCCCTTTTCCCAAGTATTTTCTAGCTATGAATGAAGTAGTCTACAAAGATGCTTGTTTCCCAGACTCTCTTTTATGAACCAACATAATACCTCTTGGTTCCTGACGTAATCTTCTAGGGCAGCACTGTATGATAGAACTTACTGTGATGATGGAGATGTTCTGTACCTGCACTGTTTAATTCTGTAGCTTTACTAGTCACATGTGGCTATTGAGCGCTTGAAATGTGGCTAATACAGCTGAAGAACTGAATTTTTAATATAAGTACTCAAATATGGCTAGTGGCTACTGTACAGGACAACTCAGCTCTAGGGCTTACATCTCCTGATTCTTAGTGAAACCTAAATTATATAATATTGACACCTACAGGGAAATACAGAAAAAATTAGACTGGAATAACCTTCATTATAATTATTTTGTGAATCAGCAGACTATCAGATTGATGCCTGAGTGATATCTCATGATGTGGACTCCTTACATCTTGGCCCGTTGTAACTGTTCAGAGAATCATAGTACTACCATTCAAGAGTACTTGAGACTTTTAAAAGATATTCACCAAAAAAAAAAAAAAAGAAAGAAAGAAATTCCTAATGCAAATTTTGCTGTTTATCTTTCTATTAGGCTTAACTATATATTATGGATAAAGCTAGGGATTTCAGAAGCATGTTTTTGATATGTTTTTTATTATTTTACAAATTAATAAGTACAGGCATACCTTGGAGATACTACAGGTTCAGCTCCAGACTATTGTAATAAAGCAAATATCTCAATAAAGTGAGCCACAAATATTTTGGTTTACCAGTACATATAAAATTTGTGTTTCCTCTATACTGTAGTCTGTTAAGTGTACAATAGTGTTATGTCTAAAAAAAGGTATGTACTTGAAATAAAAAATACATTATTTCTAAAAAATGCTAGCAATCATCCGAGCCTTGAGTGAGTTGTAATTGTTTTGCTGGTGGAAGGTCTTGCCTTGATGTTGTTGGCTGCTAACTGATCAGGGTGTGGTTGCTGAAGGTTGGGGTGGCTGTGGCAATTTCTTAAAATAAGACTGAAGCTTGCCATTGACATCCATTGACTCTTCTTTTCACAAAAGATTTTTCGTTAGCACACAGTGCTTTTTGATAGCATTTTACCCACATTAGAACTTCTTTTAAAGTTGGAGTCAGTCGTCTCTAACCCTGCCGCTGCTCTGTCAACTAAGCTTAAGTACTATTATAAATCCTTTGTGAACACAAGCTGTGGAAAAATGGTACTGATAGACTTTCTCAATGCAGGGTTTCCACAAACCTTCAATTTGTAAAAAACAGTGTCTGTGAAGGACAATAAAGAAGCGAAGTGCAATAAAGTGAGTTATGCTTGTACTCAGAGTTTTTTCCCCACATGGAAAAAGCAGATATGATTGAATGGGATTTTTCTACTTGCTGAAAATGAACAAGTCATTTTCAGAGAATTTCTGATTATGTAGTTTGTTAGAGATGTCTGTGTTTCGATGCTTTCAGTGAGCAAAGTCATGAAAAATGAAATAATTACCAGCATCTTTAAATACCATTTATTACCAGTGTTTTTGACCAGGAAGCTTTGGGTAATGGTACAAATTACTACATCTTTATGATTTTCCAAGAGGCTTTTCTTCTAGCTTCTTGAGTATTCCTGGGAAAGTAAGCAATCATGAGTACCCTAAGTTCAGCCTCTGTTTTAAATGTATCCTAGCTCTTTGGATCTGCCCAAAATACTACCTTAAATGAGAGCTGTCACCTTCCCTTGCCATTTTCCTGGCATACCAGTAGACTGTTGAAAGACAAAAGACATGAAACAAATTGAAATGAAGTTTAGGAGATGATTCTTACCTTATTCATGGTTCTCTCTTTCCTGTCTCCCCCTTTTCAGCATTTTGATCTGTGATTCGTACACATGACATTTCTGTCGAATTTTCTGATAGTCATGTAGTTTGACATTGCATGACATGGTCAAAATCTAAAAAACTCTGTGCAGTCCGAAATGATGGATTGAATTTAGCCAGATAAATTTGCAAAGGAACAAAATACAAAATCCCCTATTTGAGCTTCAGAGTACAACTGTAAGAGTTAACACACAGAAGTGAATAGCGTGGCTTATTTAGCTAGGTTAGGTGTGAAGAAGATTGAAAAGTTTTAAATGAGTATAACTCCAGTACCAAGTAGCAGTAAAAATATGGCTGATGAAAGAGCTACTGTGATTCTTAATTTCATTAATGGAATCATAGTTGGCAAGAATAAGAGAGGTATATTGTCCTTTCATTCAGCAACAAGTATTTTTTGAGTTAGTGCCAAATATGTTCTGGGCAGACCTCACCTGGTTATTTGTGTGTTTTTTTTAAATTTATTTTATTTTATATATTATATATAGTTCATGAACCACTGTTAGCCCTGCTACACAATAAAATATTGATACTTTGATTTTATTTTTTATATTTTAAATTTTTTTATTTCATCATATTATGGGGGTACAGATATTGTTAAGGTTACATATATTGCCCTTTGGTTATTTGTGTTTGATTCTCTATTTAGTGAGACTGAGCAATGGGATCAGATTGACAATGGTCTGAAAGTTGGCAGTGATGGCAATCTTCAGATAACCTAGAGGTCTATCACTTATGGAGAACAATTTGACTTCATTGTGGTTTTAGGGATAGACATTGGACAAGTGGTAGGTGATATAGAGAGAAAAATTTGGGACCAGGAGAAGGAATACTTTTGTAGTATCAAAACTCCATTTAACTATGAAAAGGATTTGTGCCTTGAGTTACTAAGTTTCATGTCTCTAAGGCCATATTGTAAAAGGCATTCAAACTTTTAGGCTGTTGTATAGACTAAATGGCTTGTACTGTCCTTCAGTCCAGGAGTTTGTTAATGATTCTTCACTACTCAGCTGAGAAGAAAAGGAATTCAGAAGGATTACAAGCAGTTTGGGAAAGCTCAGTCATACATTCCTTTTAATATTGTGTGGTTTACTGCCATACCTGCCCATCTGAGAATCTGAATTTCTTACACTTCCGTTAAATCTAATTATGCAGTTTCAATTGAGTGGTTAGGAATGAGTACAAAAGATAATTCATCTATTTTTAATTCTTTGCATTTCTAGCCATTACAGCTTTTCTAAACTTGTAGATATTAGAGTCTGTGCTGGTATATGTGTGTGTGTTTGTGTGTGTGATGCTATACTTTTAAGAAGATAAAATAATTTCCAGATAGTTTGCTTGTCCTTGTAAAATTATTAATGCAGTGAAATTGAGTAAAAGTAGGTCTATAAAATGGTGTCAAGGATGTAAAAGCATATGAACAAGTTTTAATTACTTTAAGGGAGATAAAGAATTAGAGTCATGTAAGTGGAACAAACTTGTGTTCTTAAATGATAAACATGAGTTTCTGAAGTAACTGGTGGAGCATTTTTCTTACCAGGAATCAGTTATGGTTGAGGGATGTGCTGCCCATTTAGTATAGTTGTATAAAGATTCCACCACATTCCCTTCAGCCTTTCTAAAGAAAAGATTTCTTTTGACTGACCATACTTGTTTGAAAATATGGTGATATTCCATTTCATATGAGGCAGTATATTTAATAGTTAAAAGTACATGCCTAGAACCTATGTTTAAATTACAGATGGGTGACCTTCAGCAAGTAATTTAATCTCCTTTTTCCTCAGTTTCCACATACATCTGATGGCGTGTTAATAATAGCACTTGCCTTAGAGGTTGGTTGTGAAGATGAGTTAATATATATGTAAACTGCTTAGGGTGATGCCTGGTAGCTAGTAAGTGTTATATAAAACTTTACTGTTGTTATGTAATATGCCTGTGTAAATACATTTTTCGCTAGCTTCAAAGCTGAAATCTTAGTGTATAAAAATTATTGTATGTCAGTGTAACCACAAATTTTGTGTTGTACTGGCTCAGCTGTATGTTAATATTAGGAGTATCATTAGAAACACTGTTTCTGTTTCAAAAATCGTTGAAGAAAAGTTTTTATACTATTCAGAAACCTCCTTGAATGAGAGATAACCTCAGTTACTCTGGACAGACTGCTTAAAATTCCCACCAGAACAGATGGAAACTAGTGGTAGGAAAAGTCCTCACATATAGACAGACTATTTAAAACTGTGGGAAAACTTTGCCTTTATCTGTTTTTCTTACTTTATATAAGTTACTGGGTTAGTTTTCTCTTTTCTCCCTTCACCACCATATGACACCATGTCTCTTCAGGCAATATATGAGTGCTTTGGCATAATTTGATGATAATATAGCCACAGTAGATTATCACCTGTGTCCGTTTGATACTCTCCATGTCTTGGCTGCCCTCTAGAGTTGATGGAGAAGGATCTTTGTATCCATTGCATCTGACATCTAGTAATGTTCAATAAGTTGAGCCGATGAGTGACTCTCCTGTCCTTTAGGCGTATAACATTTTTGTGGCTCCTTATATGTTAACCAGGTTATAAAAATGTTTTTTTAATCCCTGAAACGTGTTTACAATTCACATAGATTGATGTATAATAGATTCTGTCTATTATGCAATTAACAGAAGTGAGTCCAGTAATGGGAGGTTTACTGCTTCAGTGTTCTGTTTGCAGCTGACGAAAATTGTTGTGTCACCAAAACTGGTGCAGTGGAGATAACTACTACAAGACTGTTGCTGTAGTTGTGGCCCTAGCTCAGGTTCCCATGTTATCAACTTTGTGTCTAGTGCTTTCTTTTATTCTCTATCAACTACTCTTTGTGGCCACATTGGATTCCCCCATTCACTCCATTCTTCTGCTATACCTTTCTGTCTGTTGCTTTTCCGTGACTTAATCTCTTCAGGGCTTTCTTTGCCCTAGGGTATGAAGGCTGAATGGAGATGAGCCTTGGACATAGATCCCAATTTTTCTACTTGAGCAGAAGATAAGTTACTTACACCATCTGTGTGGGTAGCTTGATGCTTAAGAGTAGGATAGGATAAGACCTGAATGGGCCCAAAGATCAAAGCTTGCCTTTATTTGGACTAGTAGCAACACTCACATCTGAATTGGGAGACAATTCAGGATATTTTGGAGCTAGACCATATTTTAAGATTCTCTGAGAATCTTAGAGCTATAAGTGGCTTCTTACATGCCTAATTAGTTGAAAAGAGCAAGTTTCTGTCATGAAGAGTCTGATATGTATTGAAAAGACTAATTATCTCTCAGGACTTTTGCAAACTTCAGAATAACAAGTGACACTGTTATTAGTAAGTCTTATCTCCATTTAAGATGGAGAGTAGATCATAGAGATGCTAAATAATGCCAAATCCTATAATGGGTGTTCATGAGAGGCAAGAATAGGAATCTGTAGTCTCAACTGTACTTTTGCCACCAAACAGACATTTCATTTCACACTGCTATAACTTATGGCTATTGTTAGAAGATTTTTTTGGCACTGAATTTACTTATTTTCAATTAAATGTAATTCTTTGATCCTATGTGTGCTTGAATTCTCAAGTGGAGAATTGTCATTCTGATTTTCTAGTTGTCTTTCTTCTCCTATTACTACTCAATAGAAAGATATTTTTGTTGAGCTGCATGCTATACCTACCCCTTCCAACTGATCTGTAAGCTTTTCCATTGGCTTTCTTTCTGTTTCCTGCTGCTTTCTTGCTTCATAATTGAAGGGAGGATTCAGACCCATCCAGGTAACAAACTACTGGTTCTGCATGGCCTCTTTATTACTCTGTTTCCTTATTATTATTACAAGGAGATTGCTGATTAATTGGTACACTCACACTGGAAACTTACTATTGGTATATTGTTTCAAAGCTTTTTTTTAAGCCTGCAGTGGGAATGTAAATAACTACAGATAGGGATTGCTATTTGGGAGATTTGATCCCTGCTCATTCTAGACCATTCTTAGGCCTGTCTCAATTCTCTACTTTTATTGCAAACTGTTCTAGAAAGCAAAATTGGGTTCAGTTTAGTATGGAATTGTGCCACGTTTTTGAAAAATAAGGCTTAGTTCAGCATGTGACAACCCTATAGATGGTTTTCATTTAACTTGACCTTGATGACTTGGATGCAAAATTTTATGTTCAGAGAGATTTCTTGCTCTTTGAAGTATTTTATAAATTACTTGTGGTAGTTTTTTATGGGACTATTTTTAATTTTTAATGAGTTGATAATGAGCCACCTACTTTTTATGAAAGAGCTAATGCTTTTATACAACAGAAAAAGGTTTAGAGAGACACTAGCTACCCTTTTTGTTCTATTTCATTATACATTTTTAAATTACTATTAAATATTTTTGGTACAGGATTTTAAAATAGCTGAGACTTAGTTCAGATTTCCCTACTATTTTCAAATGTGTGATGACATTGATCAAAACTAGACCTAGTATGCTGTATTTTTGGGGAACCCAGCCATAGGTAATTTATTCTCTTTTCATGAATCCTGTATTTATAATTCAAGTTGATCAGGTTTTTGTTAGCGGGAAAAAAGGAGAAAGCTCAAGATAGTAAAATTTATATATTCCCCTTTGTAAAAAAAAAAAAAATTTCTTTCTCCCCTTCCCAGTTTTTCCAGAGGCCTCAGATACAGCCTCCTAGAGCTACCATCCCAAACAGCAGTCCTTCCATTCGTCCTGGTGCACAGACACCCACTGCAGTGTATCAGGCCAATCAGCACATCATGATGGTCAACCATCTGCCCATGCCGTACCCAGTACCCCAGGGTCCTCAGTACTGTATACCACAGGTAAGTAACTCTTGGCCTGGGTGGCTTAACAATAGAGTCGGAATTAACCCAGATTCTCATCAGAAGGAGCTAGGGGGAGGGTGGGTTCTTGGTGATGTGTGAACTTTCTTGTTGGTTTTAAGTCTCGTTATTTTGTCATTTTCCAAAATATTGTATGGAGATATTTCTACATCTCTTTATTTAAAATTTTCTAAGATGATAGAAAAGTTGTTTTCATTTCCTAGCTTTCCCCCATCCCTTCCCCACAACCAGCTTCTCTAAAATGAATTCAGTAATTATCCTGTTCCTGTGATATCATTTAATGTAATTGTAAACTACTGACCTGATATCATTTTACAGTGAGCTAATGTCTGCCTGTGCACTGATTTGCTGTATGGCTTTACCTAAGATGAGCCTTTTTCTTTATCTTCATTGCATCTTGATCGCTAGCATTTTGAATGTGTTTAATCTAGTGGCTTTTCTTTATTTAAATGATTCTTTTACCCGGAGAACTTTATTTTTGGTAGTAAGCTACTTTTATAATATTGATAAATGTCTATACTTTCTCTTTTCTAGTACCGTCATAGTGGTCCTCCTTATGTCGGGCCCCCACAACAGTATCCAGTTCAACCACCAGGGCCAGGTCCTTTTTATCCTGGACCAGGACCTGGGGACTTCCCCAATGCTTATGGTAAGTAGGAAAAAAAGAAATTTTTGTTAGTTTATTGTGATTATTTAATTTTGTTGTTTGGTGGGTCAGTTTACACAATGAGATTTAGTGGTAGGAAGGATTTTTAAATAAAATGTTACCATGGCTGTCTTTAAAGCTACTTATTTATTTATTTTTTTAAGAGATGAGATCTCCCTGTTTTGCCCAGGCTGGCTTTGAACTACTGGGCTCAAGCAGTCCTCCCACCTCAGCCTCCTGAGTAGCTGGGACTGTAGGTGCACACAACCGTGTCCAGCTTTGAAAGTTACTTTTTAGAGAGTGGTTTATAATGATAAAGTATTATAGAAATATGTAATGTTTAGTTAATGACAGATTCTGAAGGAGCTGGTAATTCTGCTGGAAAGAGCCCGTGTGTCAGAGTTTAGACTTCTGCTACCAACTCATTATTACCTAGAGTTTTACTGATGGCATAAATATACCTTATCTTCCTCCAGTGATTTCTTTTTCTCCAGGCATTTACTTTACATCTTAGAGATTTTGTTAGTGTCTCTCTTTCCCACTAGAATGTAGTATCCACAGAGGGTGAGGATTTTTGTTTTTTTTTTTTTTTCACTGCTGAATTCTCAAGACCTAGATGGTGACTTACAGGCACTTGGAGAATATGCATAGGATAACTGAATATAACTCAGTGAACCTGTGGTTCCTTATATGCAAATTATGGTAAGACCCATGCCAGGGAGAGGTTTTAAGGATTAGTTCAAATGGAAATGCCTTGAAAATTTTAATTTCGAGAAAAAAAACACCAAGCTTATTATATTTTGGCATGTGAGCGGATGCTGAACTGAGAGGTAATGAAAATTACTTATTTTATTCAACAAATTTCTACTGCATACTACACTTAGTTTATTACCTAGAAAGTGAATTATAAGGGATAAAATCATTAAATATTGGAAAAATTAAGCTTTAAGATTCAATAAGCATTGATCTCTTCCACTGCCAGCAAAGCAAAGACATTAAATAAGTTTAACTGGTTTAAGATGGTAATCTATTCATTAACCAATTTGCTAACATTGGGATTTAGTAGCTCAGTTAAGAACTTTTACAGCAGAACTGATTTGTATTAAAATAGCCCAAGAGGCTGGGCATGGTGGCTCACACCTATAATCCTAGGTCATTGGGAGGCTGAGGTAGGAGGATCACTTGAGGCCAGGAGTTCTAGACCAGCTTGAGCAACGTAGCAAGACCTTGTCTCTGCATAAAAGTAAGAAAATTAGCTGGACATGGTGACGTGTGCCTGTAATCCCAGCTACTTGGAAGGCTGAGGCCGGAGGATCACTTAAGCCCAGGAGTTTAAGGTTGCAGTGAGCTATGATGATGCATTGCACTCTAGACCAGGCCATAGAGTAGGACCTTATCGCAAAAGAAAAAAAAAAGGCCCAAGAAAGTTTTTCTTTGCTTGTGAGGTAAATACTTGTGAGCTTGTGAGGTAAATAGGCAAAACAACCAAATATTATCTGGCTTTGCTTTTAGGTAACAGAAATACTTTCTGTTACCTTGGTCAGTATTGCCTTGTGTAACTGCCATTTCAAAGTGATACATACTAGTTTCCTGTTATCTTTGGAGAATACGTTTTAGGACCCATAGTGGATACCTGAAACTGTGGATAGTGCTGAACGCTGTATGTACTATGTTTTTTTGATCTGATAACCAAGAGGGCAACTAAGTGACTAATGGGTGAGTAGCATATATAATGTGGATACACTGGACAAAGGGATGATTCATGCTCTGGGTGCAAGATTTTGTCATGCTACTCAGAATGGCTTGCCATTTAAAATTTATGAATTATTTATTTCTGGAATTTTTTATGTAATATTTTTGGACCCTGGTGGACCACAGTTGACTGCAGGGAACTGAAACTGTGGAAAGCATAACCATGCATGGGGGTGTACTGTATTTTATAACCTCATTAAATGTCTTAAATATACATGTTTATGTGACTCACTTTTTCAGCTGTATTAATATTTTGAAAACAATGTTACGTATATGTTAGTTTTGAAATTAAATGATATATAGCTGTCACCTATTTTGGGGTTGTTTGTTTGTTTGGGGTTTTTTTGAGACAGAGTTTTGCTTTGTTGTCCTAGGCTGAAGTGCAGTGATGCGTTTATAACTTGCTACAGACTTGAACTCCTGGGCTCAAGTGATCCTCCTGTCTCAGCCTCTGGAGTAGCTAGGGACTATAGGTGCATGCCACGATACCTGGCTAATTTTGAAATTTATTTTGTAGAGACTGGGTCTTGCTGTGTTCCCAGGTTGGTCTCAAACTTCTGGCCTCAAGTGATC
The DNA here is from genome assembly GCA_963574435.1 of Cheirogaleus major. Classification (NCBI taxonomy): domain Eukaryota; kingdom Metazoa; phylum Chordata; class Mammalia; order Primates; family Cheirogaleidae; genus Cheirogaleus; species Cheirogaleus major. Next base: position 27,907 of record CAUYPO010045613.1, on the reverse strand, counting down.
CTCTGCCTCAACCTCCCAAGTGTTGTGATTACTTGTGTGAGCCACTTGCGCCTGGCTCCACCCAGTTTTTGATATAGAATATTGCTAGTGCTGTTGAAGTGTTTATTATGTATCCACTTGAACTTAGCTTTAAGTCACAGTTCATCTAATTCTAGTGCCTTCTTATTGATCCTTGTTATGAAAACTTAAATCCAAATAAAATTATCTTAAAGTGTAACATTGGCTGTTCATATCTAGAATATTTTTGAATAGAAAACTATATGATGAGATTCTGAGATTTTCAGTCAGAGTATACATGCTAAAATTAACAGTATTTCTCTTTCAGTTCCATATTGGAATGCAGTTGTGTCTTCTAATTTACAAAATCTTTTTTAAAGGTGTCTCACTGAATTCTAGGCTGCTATTTACTTAGAAATTATGTAAATCACTTTTCGACTAAGAAAATTGTCATCATTAAAATTCTTAAGTCTGGCAGCTCTCTTTATTGCTCTTAATACTACTACTGCAGTATGTATAGTAACAATGTAGATGAGTTTACTAGAAGGAAAGTAATTTGTGGATTTGAATATACAATATTATAGCATTTTGGCTTTATTTTGTTAAATATATACCATTTTTGTTCATTTTTGTAAAAAAGCAGTTTGATGAGGTGTAGTTGTACCTCAGATATTATTGATGTCTATTCTCTTTGATAGATATTCTTTCTTCTCCAATAAATTATTTTATTTTTTAATTAAAAAAAATTTTAAGAGGCAAGATCTCTCCATATTGTCCAGACTGGTCTTAACCTCCTGGCCTCAAGTGATCATCCTCTCTCTGCTTTCTGAGCAGTTAGGATTATAGGCATGAGCCACTGTGCCTGGCTTTCCCCAGTAAATTTTAGAGCTCCATTAGCCATGGAGTGGGCAGATTATTACCTATATTAAAACAGCATTTCCTTAGTTTCCTTAATATTAGAAAAATGATCTTAAGATATTTTATTATAAAAGTAGCCAAGTTAATCATAAAAATTCAAATAATATAAAGTACATAAAGTTGAAATAGTTTCTCTCCCTTCCCACCCTTTAAAGAAATAACATTTAATAGTTTGATACATACTTTATTTATATTTAAACAATTTTTAACTCAAATGGGCACATACTATTTATAATGTTCTAAAACTTCCTGGGTTTTTTTGTTCATCACAGAGTATATTCATGGACATCTTTCTCTCAATATCTATAGAATTTGTCTTATTTCTTTTAAAAGCTATGTTCTATTCCATTTTTGAAATGAATCATAATTTATTTATGCAGTTCTCTGTTGATGGAAGTTTAGATTATTTTCATCATTTGGACAGATATTTTAGCTTTAAAGTTTGTTACTAGTTAATACACTTTTATCAAAATTAAAGTTCCGGTCCAATAGTTCTCATCAATTATAGGTCCTTCTGCTATACTGTCTTAGGGCAGCTGTCCTGGTCTGTTGTCCAGAAGCCATAAATGAACATTTCCAGTCTTGTTCCCTCTTTTTGGAATCTCTCCTCTTACCTTTCCACTCCCAATTCTTCATTTCCATCTGAACCAGATGCCTCCTCTTTCCTTTACTGCCTCTCCTGTCCTGTTCTTGGTTCAGGTTAGAGGTGGGTGTAGGGAATGGGATCATAATTCTGTGTTCTGATGTAGAAATCCTCTGTTCTAGGGCAGAGGACCATCCTCTGGCAGAACTGCCATGAAATGAATCCTGAGATTTGTTCCTTCTTGCCCTACTGCTTGAGTTTGTGAGTTGAGTGTTCTTTCTCCCCAGAGTTCTTAGCTCTACATTTTTACCTTTATGATTCACTCCAGCGTACTACCATTTTATTCCTGTACTCAGTTTAACTCTTGATTAGTGATTCTCAAAGAATATTTTTATCTTCACTGAAGTTTTATAACCAAGATCATGGAATTCTGGTAAAGTATAATTCTTGCAGTGTTTTCTACAGTTTTGAGGAAAAATAACTAATAATAGTATTTGCTCAATGTAAAGTTTTCAGTTTTTTCCCCATCAGTGTTTCTTAAACATTTTGATGCTTGTTATTATATAGTAGAAAGATGCCTGAAGGAGACTGAAATAATTTCCAGGCAAACCTTGGGGAGTTATGTCTCAAGATAGAAAATTTAGGTTTTGCTTAGTGGTGGTGGTAATGTTTGGTAAAGAAAAGAAAATAATTGAGAATTCACAGTGGTAAAAGGTTCCATTCACCCTTGCTTCAAACCAGTATACTTCCCTTTTTTTCTCACTCTACCATATCATTTCCCCCACCCCATTATCTTCCTTTCACTCTTTTCCTGAGTCTCTTTGGGCACTGGACACATCATTCAGCTCATAAGAGTTCAAGAAGTCCTTGTTCCATGGTGGTGTATGGAGAGGCATTATTGTATTTTGTGATGTGGTTATATGCTGACATTATTGTTGTCCTGGGTATATTGTAGGATAAATTGATTTTTCTGTGCTGACCTAGATATTTAGCCAGTGTGTTTATCATTGTTTCTGTGGACAATTCAAGGTTTTGAACGTTTTTTTTAGAAGATGTACAATGTATAAGACATTATGTCAGGTTTTTTGTGGAATACAGATGTAAGATATTCTTCTCCCCTTTCAGGATCTTATGATACATTTGTTTAATATTCATTCTTGGGTTTTACCAATGAGAAGATATCTAAATGAACAACTATACTAGTGGTTCCCAGATCTTTCAATATCATAGGCAAGTAAAATGAATAAAAATTAAAGTAAAAGGAAGGAGGAAACACACAGGACTGTTACATTTTTAATTTTGCCAGTAACACCTATAAAGAAAACTGCCATTTATTGTCAGTATCATTTCATATAGAAAGGATATTTTAACAGAGTAGTACTGAAATAATTTCCAAATAGGAACAGTCCCCTATAAAAATTTTAAATTGGTAAACCTTTATATGTGTATATTTATTCCATGGTTATTATTGTCCAGATTTTGCAATACGTCACTGATGCATATAGACCGCGGCTTGGGAACCACCAATCTATTAACTGGGATCAGCAAACTTTTTTTATAAAAGAGAAGGGCCAGATAGTAAATAGCTCAGGCTTTGCAGGCCCTGTCGTCTCTATTGCAGCTATTCAACTCTGCCACTGTAGTGTAAAAGCAGCCATAGACAGTAGATAACTATTGTACATGGATGTTTTCCAATAAAATTTTAGTTAAAAAATAAATGGTGGTAGGCTGGATTTGGCTCTTAGACTGTAATTGACAGACCCTGATGTAGATAAACCTACTTCATTCTATGCATAAGAATCCCAAGGTCAGAGACACTGAGTAACTAACTGGCCTAATTGAGAAATGCTATGTAAAAGTTGTTCACCTTTATTTTTTTTAAATAGAGACAGGGTCTAACTTTGTCACCTAGGCTAAAGTGCAGTGGCCATAGCTCACTGTGACCTTGAACTCCTGGTCTCTAGCAGTCCTCCTGAGTAGCTGAGACTACAGATGCATGCCACCATGCCCTGCTAATTTTTGTATTTTTTTGTAGAAACAAGGTGTTGCTGTGTTGCTGAGGCTGGTCTTAAACTCCTGGGCTCAATCAAGCAACCCACCCACCTTGGCCTTCTAAAATGCTAGGATTACAGGTGTGAGCCACCCCACCTGGCCCACATTTTTAATATAATAAAAATGTTTCTTTAAATGTCCCTGACTATATAAGAAGTCAAGTTAGTGTGTAATAGAAAACCATTGTTTGGTAGGGCACATTTTTACTCTGCTGGGGCCCACAGTTAAGAAGATGGCTTAATATTTTATTATTTGTGTTTAATCCTGCTATACTGAGATTATCCTGTTCTGCCAGGTTTATTCAGCAGCTGTTTATTGGATGTATGTGATATGCCAGCTTCTTCCCCATTGGTGTTGACTCAGAAATGTTTCATGAGAAGAATCTTTTTTTTTTTTTTATAAAGGAGATGGTTCACCTTTTGGATCTTATTTCTCTTACCTTGAAAAAAAATCACTGGGTGAGCAGATTATGTTGCTTATCAAGCATCATTTGAAACCAACTTTCAGGGTTTGTTTTCTGAGTTAATTTCTGAGCTAATGACATAATAGGATAGCACAGAATAACTAATTTGAGCTCTTCTTTGAGAATAGTTCACTCACTGCTAGAGGATGACTAAGGATTGGTCTCTTTACATTGAACTTACTGAACTCTTAGTTATGACCTCTGCTTAGGTCTTTTCCAAATCTGATTCGCCAGATGCCTGATTGATACCTGCAGAATTCTGGTACTGCAAATCATACTGTTTCTAAGGTATTTGTCCATGAAAATCATTATGATAGTGGTGGGGATGTTGATGATGACAATTACAAGAGAGCCAGTATTATTTGAATGTTTACTTAGTACCAAGGATTTTACCTTTATTAACTACCTTCATACATATTTCTTTCCCTCTTGTTACCATGAATCAATTATCCATGCCTCAATAGAAGGCTAGTCCTTCATGTGTGCACTCTATACCATCCTGTACCCATTTGAGGTCATTACTCTGGCAGTTCTCTTCTGTCTTTCCCACACTTTTTTCCCCCTTCCTCTGCTGGATTAGTGCCAGCAGCACGCAACATACTGTTTCATTCTCATATTTTTAAAAAAGGTTTTTCTGCCTCCATATTCTTACCCAGCTATAGCCCTATTTTTCTGTTTCCCTTTTACAGGAAAACTTTAAAAAACTAAAAAAAACCACTAGTTATTTATACTCACTGTCTTCATTTTTTTCTTCTGTTTCACTATTGAATCCACTCAAATCACACTGCATAGCATCCACCTCTCTGCCAAAATATCTTTTGCCAGAGTCGCCAGTGATTTCTACTTTGACAAATCTTAGTTGACCTCTCAGCACCATTTGACATAGCACACTCATTCTTAACGATTTTCTTCACTTCAATTAATGCCTTGATTTTCCTTTTTATTTCCTTTGCTGGATTTTTCCTCATTTCTCTTACCTCTAACGAAGATGGAATGCCCCAGGATTTAATCATGGGGCTGCTTTTCTATGTGTACTCATTTCCTGAATAATCCAGTCTTTTGGGTTAAATATTGTTCATATTTTACTAATTTGAAAATGCATAACTCTAGCTCATACCTATCCTCTGAATCCAGATTTGTGTCTTTTTTTAAACATCTACTTGAAGGTCTAATAACCATCTCAGACTTTACATGTCTAAAATTGAACTCTGAATTTTTTGCCTGTAATTCTATTCCTCCAGTTTTCCTCATCTTAGTAAATAGTGCCTCTGTTGTTCCACTTCCTCAGGCAAAAACCCTTCAGACTTTTCTTTGAGTCCTCTTTCTCTCACACCAACATCCAGTTCATCAGCACACCTATGGGTTCTATCTTCAAAATATCAGGAGAAGGGATCAGATACTGGATATTTTGAACATAGAGCCTATAGATCTGACCCTTTCTCTCACAGCCTCTACTGTAAGCACTCTGGTTTGACAGGAATTATAACAATAGCCTAAGTTTTGAAAGTTAAAAATAGTTAATTGGGAGTATAAGGAGTGGGAAGAAGAAGATAATTTCAGGCAGATGGGCAGTATAGTCAAAGGCATCAACAAAGTCGAAGAGTTCGGTGTAGTCAGGGGATAGGAGTTAGGAGTAAGTTATAGCTAGAGCAAAGGTGTGGGGTTCAAAAATGGTAGAAAATGTAATTTGGAGCCTGGATTCTTAGTATCTGGATTTATCTTTTAGACCACTTGTTCTCAGCCTTTTTCCACCCAGCATTAGGACATTGCCAATCCTTAATAGTAGCTCCCTATGGCAGTGGTTCTCTGTAAGTAAGGGAAAGAATTAGACCACCCCCGACTTCCCAAGTTGATCAGATATATTCCTTCCTTTCCCTGATCAAACTGACATACATACACAAACCCTTGTGTGAGAGTCACTGTTGCTGGTACTGGGCCCCAGGATATTTTTTAAAAGCAGTGCTATAGCATGGTGTGTATGTGTGTGTGTGGTGTGTGTGGGAGGGGGCTGTGCACACGCATGTGTTTGCGCGTTGCCCAGGCTGGGCTCAAGCTCCTGGGCTCAAGCAATCCTCCTGCTTCACCCTCCTGAATAGCTGGGACTATAGGTGCATGCCACCACATCTGACTTACTGTGTTGTTTCGTTTTGTTTTGTTTTGTTTTGTTTTAGATGGGGTCTTCTTCTGTTGCCCTGGCTGGAGTACGGTGACATGATCATAGCTTACTGTAGTCTTAAACTTTTGGGCTCAAGCAATCTTCCTGCCTGAGCCTCGCAAGTAACTGGGACTATAGGCATGCACTACCATGCCCAGTTTGAGTTGTGTTTCAAAGATAGCTGGTGTAAATCTGTAGGAGTTAGGTATGTAGTTGTTTTCATTTTGGATGTTTGAAGGCATTAAATATTTTGGGAGTAATTTCTTGAGCACTTTAGTAACTGGAGGATAGCTAGTAGGAAGAGATAATTAAGAAGAATGCTTAGTGTTATTGTTTTTAATCTTTTTTAAGGGATTATCCAGAAACACAGTGCCATTGATAGTCCTGTCGTGTTTGACAAAATAACTGAGTGCCTCTTTTCATTTTTTTCTAATTCTTTAGGAACGCCTTTTTACCCAAGTCAGCCAGTGTATCAGTCAGCACCTATCATAGTGCCTACGCAGCAACAGCCCCCTCCAGCCAAGAGAGAGAAAAAAACTGTAAGAGATCTTTATTAGTTTTTCTTATTTTAAATTTGAAAGTCTGTTCACTTATCAAATAAGTTTACTCAATCATTATTTATCTCAGTTAATGAATGACTTTGCCATTTTTTCCTTCTTCCCTTATATTCCTACCACAAGACCTAGAGGATTTGTATGAGTATATAACTGGAAGTTATACATACCATTTGCACAATATCCAACTTCAGCATTCACTGAGCTAGGTGAATGCTACATGACAACATGCACTAAAGCTTTAGAACTGGGAGAGTTTAATGTACCAAGGTCTCACTCAGTGGGAGGAGGAATTTGAGCTCAGTTCTCATATACTGACTCTTCTTTAACACCAGTCCTAATCAGCTTTCCATTCAAGTACAAGCTGGCTGACAAAGGAAAGTAATAGCAAAAGAGGAAAAGAGCTAAAGTATTAAAGACAGGAAGAAAAATCTTTCCTTTGAAATATGAGGTCTGTACAGAAAGTATCTAACCATGTAATATGAAAAATGGAGACCTTTACTGAAGAAGACACAAGATACAAGAAATATTGTACATAGGACAGTGATGCCTCAGTCCTCTTCAAAGTATCTACCTTGGGACCTTCCACAGTTCTCCCTGCATCTCTTCCACTGTTCAAAACACTCTGCAGAATCCTGTGTTGGAATCACCATCAGCTGCCTGTATTTTCCTGAATCTCATCAGCAGTCTGAAATCTCTTCTCTTTCAAAAGTGATTTTAGTTTTGGGAAAAGCCAGAAGTCACAGGGCAAAAAATATGGACTGTAAGGGGCCTGAGTCACCTGGGTGATTTGATGCCAAAAAACTCTGCATGAGAGGTGATGCATGGGCGGGTGTGTTGTCGTGATTAAGCTACCAATCACCACTTGTCTATAGCTGTGGCCGTTTTCATCACATTGCATCTCTCAACTGATGAAGAATATTGAGGTGTAGTACTCCTTATTAATTGATTGGCCTGGAGGAGCATAATTGTGATGGACAACACCTTCCCCATCAGAGAAGACAGTTAACATGATCTCGATCCTGCTGCGACTTTGTTGCACCTTCTTTTGGTTTTCTCATTGGTAGCAGTTTGGAACAAGTCATTAGCAAATGTAGCATGATGTTCCTTTTGCTCTGGTAGCAGAAGCTGTGGGACACATTTTGCCATGACACGTTTCAGGCCAAGATCCTGCGTCAAAATCTCGGACACAGTAGTTTTTGGAATCCCCACATGAGCTTCTAGTTCTTGCACTACACTTTTATTTGTGCTACACTCTTTGCATCATCCCCAAAAGCCTTCTGAATCATCCAGGTATTTTCCACGGAGGAATGTTCAAGCTTAACACAAGATATAGATTTGTTGCTCTCTTTGCTCGGTCATGTTGAATGCGACGGCTGCATAGTACATATGCTCACTCAACGGCATCTAGTGCCCCACTGTCTATAACAGTGAAGTTGTCATTGTTCACTCATGTGTATTAGATTCTACTCTCCTTGGCTGCCAGGTTACATCGATGTCACATAAACCATTCTCTTATGTTAACAATGGCTGAATACTTTCTGGCTAGACCTTGTAGATTTATTTTAGAAAACAAAGTAGAATTTAGAAAATGTATTCTGATTGTTTTTAATAAGTTACAGAGGCTTTATCTTTGTCTAGTAAAGCAAGTCCAAGAGAATCAGCAGTGTAGTAATATAAAATTTAAATTGCAGAACATTTTATAGAAGAGTGGCTTGTGATTTCTTATCCATCAAAACACACAGAAAGGGTGGTGTTTATAATCAAGAGAGACTCTCGCAGACTCGCAGTCACACAGATAAGATAGGTACCTGAGAGTGACTTGATAGCAATATCCTTGAAGTAGTCTAATTTAATAAAAATTAATGAGGTCCGAAACTAGTGCTTTATTATTAGAAACAAGTTACTTGTGTACATGTCATAGTAAACAGGATATATCAGTGTATCGTGACACTACAGTCAAGATACTATGCTTTGGAAATGTTGAATCATCATGGTAGAAGTTGGAGAACAACACTCTCAGAATGTGGAAAAAAATTTTTTTTTTTTTAAGGCTGGTAAAGTGGAGCAGTGGGAGTGGAGAAGGAACAAAGGAATCTGTAACTGGTTGTGATCAATTAGTTGTAAACACCACTGCACTCAGACAAACCAGAATGTGGAAAATTTAATAAATGAGATAATGAAAGCGGAAGATAGTATTATAGAAATAGACATTACTGGAGAAGAAAGTTGAATAAATGAAGTGAAGCTATACTTAATGTATTAGAAGTATATCCATACCTGAAAGAGTAATTGATACTAGAATTCTTATAATCTCCCCTGAAAGTTTCCAGATCCAGGTGGTTTTATTAGTGAATTCCTTGCTTATCGTATGGTGGTAATAAACAACAGGGGGCCCTTCATGTTTCAGCCCTGTCTCAGTGTGGAATACCTATACCTAGGTACTCCATCTCCATTATAGCACCATCCTCACTGATCTATAAGCATAGGTAGCCTTTAAAAAAATTAAACTGAGTCCAACACCCTGTTCTGCAAATTTCATTTTTTCACCTACCAGTATGTCTTGATGATCATTCTGTATCAGTACATGTAGGTCTGCCTCATTCTTTTTACTGGCTGTTTGGTATTTAATTGTAAATATGTAAGATAATTTTTGAACTATTCTATTACTGATTGGCTTCTAGGATGTTTCTGTTTCTTTAATGGAAAAAACACTATTGCAGTGAGCATCCTTACCTATGTATATAAGATTGTTTGCAGGATAAATTCCAGTTCCTAAGTCATAGGATATGTATATTTTTCATTTTGTTAGAGAACTTCAGAGAACCATTTAGGGCATTTAAAACTTTGTTCTACACAGTAACTTCCATATGTTAAAACTGTTTTATGAAACTTGTCTTATGTTAAGCATTATAAATAAAATCAATCTGATAATTCATATGAAACAAGCATAAATAGTTGGCCTTTTTGACCTAGAAATCCAGCCATCTAGAATTCATTTTAGCTTCTTATTCTGATGAGTTCATGTCAAAGCTAATGGCCTAAATTTATTTGAATGACTATGGATCTGTGATTAAAATATGGATCTGTGATTGAAATAAAGTGAAATGTGGTCATTATCACCTTTGATATTTGACAGGTTTCCTATTTCACACCTTTAACTCTCATCATGTACCTATAAATCTCCTCCTAAACACCCATCTGTATGTATGCTATTTTATTTAACCTTGTAGATAAGAATTCGGGATCCAAACCAGGGAGGTAAAGACATAACAGAGGAGATTATGTCTGGAGGTGGCAGCAGAAATCCTACTCCACCCATAGGGAGACCCACATCCACACCTACTCCTCCTCAGGTAAGCCAGAGTGAGCTATCATGGATGATGGTGTTTACTTGTTCACTAACTTCTACTGAACTCTTCTTTTTTCTAATAGCCAGTTTCCGTACTTTCCATTTTCATCAGTTGTCTCATTGCCTCGAATATCTAAATGGTATTTAAACAGACATGTTGTTTCTCTTTGCAAATTATCATAACTCCAAATTTTTATTTGTAATATTTCTGTGTATTGTCTTCACATTCAGAGCACAGCTGCTGCCATTCTTCCTAATGAACTATTGCATGATACCAAAAGGAGCTGCATTCCTATGGAAACCTCATCATTAAATGAGTATTTTATGTTTTCACCATGAAACCTTGAGAACCTGCCCTCTTTGTTAGTTTGAACATTAAGGTTGAAAGTTTAAACATTTTTTACCAAGCAGTGTTGCTTGAGATGATTGCCTGTCGCCTGTGTTATTGAGAGCATATTAGGATATACTTCTCACCCTTTAGAACTATATAAATGAACTATTTGAGCGAAGAGTGTCTTATTTAATTACAGTTATCTCTCTGTATCCATAGGGGGTTGGTTCAAAGATACCCTCCCCCACTCCCATGAATACCAAAATCCGAGGATGCTTAAGTCTCTTCTATAAAGAGAAGTATTTGCATACTTGCATATTTGGTACAGTATTTGCTATACTTTAAATCATCTCTAGATTACTTGTAATACTGAACACAATGTACATAGTTGTTATACTGTGTTGTTTTTTTATGTGTATTTTATTGTTGTTTTATATTTTTTCTTAAATATTTTTGATCTGAGCTTGGTTGAATCTGTGGACGTGGAACCCATGAATATGAAAGGCCTTTAGTATTTACAAGGGTTATTAGTAAATTCTATCCATTATGCATGTTTTTGTTCCTAGTGAAGAATGTGGTTATCATAGTCTCCTAAGATTTCACTTTCTTTTAGAATTGAAGACATTCTAGGAGGAACTGGAGTTTAGTAAATTATAATAGCGATTGGAATTCCACAAATTTGACAGGATTTTTATTTCATAACTAGGTCACTTTAAATTTTGATAAATGATTCAGAGAAAAGTGATTTTCAGATCTTAAATATGAAGCCAGGCATGGTGGCATGAGCCTGTTGTCTTAGCTGCTCAGGAGGCTGAGACAGGAGGATCACTTGAGCCAAGCTTGGGCAACATAGCGAGAATCTGTCTCTAAAACAAACAAAAAAATTTTCTAAAGTCTAGCATGTAAAAACAGATAAACGCAAGGTTACCAAGGAGTAGGGGGCTTCATGCTTTCTTCTTTTATGATGGTGAAGGATTCCTCAGAGTCCGGTTTACAAACAAGTCATATAGATGGTCAAATATAAGGCATTTCAGAATGATAGACTATTGACTTGATTTTAGTAGTAAGGGTAAAAAAAAAAGTTCTTAAAAATGTTCTTAGAGGCTGGGGCATGGTGGCTCTCGCCTGTAATCCCAGTACTTTGGGAGGCTAAGGTGGGAGGATTGCTTGAGGCCAGGAGTTCACGACCAGCCTGGCGACACAGCGAGAGGACATTTTTTTTCTTTCTGTCACCCAGACTGCAGTGAAGATGAATGATGATAGCTCACTACAACCTCAAATGTTCAGGTGATCCTCCTGCCTCAGCCTCCTCAGTAGTTGGGACTATTCGGTGCATGCTACCACACCTGGAAACTTTGCATGTCTGATGATTACTTCTTCCAGGGAGGACACCAAATATAAGGCCTTCTTAACCCAAACATGGAATGTGCCGGAGGGAATAATGGGGAATGGTGAAGAACTCTATATCTAAATTTACCCTGTGGTAAATTTACCCTGTGGTAAATTTAGAGCCTCTTGAAACTGTGAATTTGAGAAAGCATACACTTTGGTCCTTTGTTGTAAAGATGTGTTTTCACAAGGAAATGGTGGTCTCTGTGTGCCTTTTATCTCAATCTTTTATTAGCCAGATGAGTATATGTGCCCATATAGATATGTGAGTTGTAAGGTCATATTAGTGATTGATATAGAGTTCTTCACCATTCTCCATTATTCCCTCGGGCACATTCCAAGTTTGGGTTGATTAAGAAGGCCTTATATTTGGTGTCCTCCCTGGAAGAAGTAATCATCAGACATGCAAAGTTTCCAGATTGAAATAATCTACATATATGGTCTGTTAGGTCAGGGTATTCTGTAGCAAAAACTTGGAAATAGTTGATCAGGGCAGTCAAATTTTAGTCTGTGTTTTCAAACATTAATTAAAGTGTTACTACTGTCAAGTCAGATAGTTGACAACCCTTTGTTGGTTTGTGTTTAAATTCTCAACTTCAACACATATATGTCTTTTTGCAGTTCAGTTCCCTGTGGGGCGTATTTGTTTTTCTTTAAACTTTTAAGCTTGATTCCAGCCCTCTTCTGGTATCCCTCTGTCCTTAGCTACATAAATCCTTTTGTTCTCTACGTTTCCCCAGGGACTGTGGGCCTAAATATGAGTATATATGTCTCTATAATTATGAAGCACATTGAATGTACACTTTTGGCTGATTAAGGCCCTTAGTCAATAATCGTAATGTTAGTAGTTCTTTTTGTAAAGCGTAATACTGTCTACGAAACATATGTTTATTTTATTAGGTGATTTGCATTTACATTCAAATGCATGAAATTCAGGGAATGTAGAAAAAGCTCTTTATCAGAGACATACATACTAGAAATATTTCATTTTTCTCTTAAGAAAAATGGTAACACAAGCATGTTGATGGCAACTGAAATTTGATCTCATTTACAGGAAAATCATAGAAAGTGGTGCACATGGAGAATGGGAGAGGGTGTTCCTGGTTAAGGGAAGATGTGCTTAGTAAGACAGTCAATAAATACTTATCATTAGTTTAAAGTGTGTGCTAGGCTCTTGTGTGGAAGGGATGAGATTTTTGTTCAGAGCCACGAAGAACTAAGATCAGTGGATGAAAACATTAAACTTAATAATGATTAGATCTGTCTAAACCTGAAGTGGGCTCCACCATTGAAAACAGTGACTTCATGTCACCTATGATTTTTTTTACTAGAAGTAGTAGTTTCCTGAGAAAAGTATAGAAAGAATTAAAGAACTGATCCATGTGGTTGATGCCACATCTTGTGATTCTGGCATTAGAATTTGATGTGTTATTTATTGTTACTATTAAATTATTCCTGTGGTTATTTATTGTACATTATTACCCTTGTATTAAAGGAGGTATTCATTATGTCATTCCATATATTGTTATGAGTAACAACTCTTTGGAGCTTCAGATTACATGACCAACTTTCTACTTGATCTCTATACTTAAGTGTCTCATAAGCACTTGAAACGCAAAACTTGAGTTCCTAGTCTTCCTTTCCCGTACCACTTGACCCCCGAAACAGGTTGTCTCCTTTAGTGTTCCCTATCTTAGTGACTGGCACATGTCTCAGAAACCTAATGTCTTTCTTTTTACTCCTCTCTTCCTCATTAATCCCCTCCCTACCATCTCTAGTCACTTACCAAGTCCTGTCATAGTACCTCCTACGTTTAGATAAAATTCAGTCTCACCCTCCCCCCATTATTACCACCAAAATGATTTCCCTTGTACTACTACAATAACCATGTAAATCATGTCCTTGTAACTACTCTTTATTCACTCCAGTTTATTTTCCATGCAGTATTCAGAATTATCTTTTTAAAATAAAAATAAAATCTGATTATTTCACAGTACTGCTTAAAAACTGTTCCTGGCTTCCCATTGCTGTGGGGATAAAGACCAAAAGGGTGGCCTGTAAGGTTCTGTCTGGTCTTACCCCTGCCCGCCTCATTTCACATCAAATTCCCCAGCTATTTTTAAATTCCTCTTACCCTGTCACACAAGCTGGTTGATCACATAATAGTCTTCCTTTTAGAGCCTTCATACATGCTGTTCCTTCTGCCTGAAGTGCTTCTTCCTGCACTTCCTCCCACATACCTACATTCACATTGATTCTTTGAAACTCAGCCTAAATGTTGCTTCCTCAAAAAAATCCTCACACACAATGTCAGAACCCCTGATTATATGTCATCTCTGTACTCTTACTATTCCAGTATAGCATTTATAGCTATTGTAATTAAATAATTAATTTTGTACTAATTCTTTAGTATCTGTTTCCTTTGAATCTAAGAACTTTGTCTTAGTCATCATTGGATTCTGTTTTGTACATGGTAAATATCAAGAGAAAGCACATACATACACATCCTTTTCTAATGAGTGAATTTAGGAGATTCTGCTTATAACAGAAGCCTGTTTTGGTTTTTTTTCCTGGCATCAATTAAGTATATTATTATTTTGCTGCTTTGATCTTCATGTTTCTCAGTGGAGGCTATATTTGTTTATTCCAGGATTTATATATTTTAAGTACATGAGATATTTTATACAAGGATTATTTTAAAGTTATTGAATGGTACTTCAAAAAATCAATTGTACCTGAAATGATAAAACATGAAACATTGAAGTAGTCTCTTATGATAACAGTAAATTACATCAATTATTTGCTTTTATTTATATAACTTTTTAAAGACTATTCTTTCTCTCAATGAATTATAATAGGGGTCAGAGAATATTTTGTATAATGGGCCAGATAGTAAATATTTTGGGCTTTACAGCCATATCATCTCTTTTAACACTATTCAACTTTGCCATTGTAGCACAGATATAGTCATATACTATATGTTGATAGATGCGTGTGTCTGTTCTAATGAAATATTATTTATGGGCACTGAAATTGGATTTTTGTATAATTTTCATGTGTCAAGAAATATTTTTTAATCATTTAAAAATGTAAAAGCTTTTCTTCTGGGCAGTACGAAAACAGGTATATGGCCCCTGGGCCATAGTCATTGACTCTTGTCTATAATTAAGTTATTCTATCATATACATGATTATAATAGATGGCAAAGGAAGATGACTCCTTTCTGGGCAGCAAGAATATGGGCTGTGTAAACAAAAAGGAATTTTAAATTATGCAAAGAAGTATTTAAGGACATTTTTAGTTTTTGTTTCCTGTTTTACCTAATTGGTGAAATACTGTTTTCAAAAAATGAATGAATTCCTCCAGTATTTGGGCCCAAGCCTGCCATTATCCGTTGAGGCCAGAACTTTAAATTTAGTGTATAAATCAACAACAGAGTAGATTCTAATAGAGAGTTTATAAGGAAAATATATTTCTTGGATACTATCAAGAATCTAGGCCAGGCTCAGTGGCTCCCACCTATAATCCTAGCACTCTGGGAATCTAAGGTGGGAGGATTGCTTGAGACCAGGAGTTCCAGACTAACCTGAGCAAGAGTGAGACCCCATCTCTACTAAAAATAGAAAAAATTAGCTGGGTGTAGTGGCGCCTATAGTCCCAGCCTCTTGGGAGGCTGAGGCAAGAGGACCTATGAGCCCAGGAGTTGGAGGTTGTAGTCAGCTATGATGACACCACTGCACTCTACCCAGGGCCACAGAGTAAGATTCTGTCTCAAAAAAAAAGAAAGAATCTAATATATTGCCCTTCTTTAACCTCCTCTATTACTTTGGTTGAAATGTGAGAAACGTGTTTATTTTCTTTCTTCTACAAATCAGAACCTTGATTTTGAAAAATGTGGAAGTGGGTAGAGTTTAGCAATGATATAAAATATGAACTGTTGCAATGATGTGGGAAGAGTTGCTAAAAATCCCTGATCCACTTTATATTTTATTTTATTGATTATTTTTTGAGACACAAGATCTTTCTCTGTCTCCCAGGCTAGAGTGCAGTGGCATCATCATAGCTCACTGCAACCTGAAACTCCTTGGTTTAAGCAATCCTCCTGCCTCAGCCACCATACCTAGCTAGTTTTTGTATTTTTTATAGAGACAGGGTCCTGCTCTTGCTCAGGCTGGCTTCAAATTCCTGGCCTCAAGTGATCCTTCCACCTTGGCCACCCAAAGTGCTAGGATTACAGGTGTGAGCCACCGCACCCAGCCAGCCCTAATCTCTTAACTCTGACTTCCTTAGTTTCTTTATTGAGTTTTTTTATAGTATGATATAGTTTGATTGCCCTTCCAGCACGACTTTATAAATTTTCATTCCTACCGATAGTGAATATGATTAAAGTCAGTGGCTTTGAAATTCCTTAAATTTATTCTTAACAATGTAGCTTAATTTATTTATGTGGATCAAAATGCATACAACATTAGATGTGATTTTATTTCACAATATTCAGTGTGTTTCTTCAATTTTCTGACTTATGAATTAGATAAAATAGTTCATAATTACTTGTGGTTTTGAAATATAAGGGACTGCTTTGTAATGGACTGTTTATAGTTGAGTTACTTCATTAGGATAGAAAAGATAACATTAGATGTTAAACAATAATTTGAGAAGATTATCCTAAATTAAAATTAATGCAGAACAAGATTAAAGTATTGAATTGTATGTTATCATTTTCTGAGCACTAGCAGAGGCTTATAGAATGTTAAAGCTGAACAGGACTGTGGAATCTTTAGTTCCTTTTCATTTTACAGTTGTGGAAACTGAGAAGTACTTCCCCAGCATTTTTTGTGGATCTATAACTCTGAACTCTGCACTGGATACTTGGAACTGTAACTTAACCACATGCTATCTCACTCCTTTCTTATGAGTGTTTAGACATAAATTCTCCCTTGGGCTTTGTTAATTTAAAAATGTCTGTGTAGTTTTCTCTTTTATGTGATTGAAGGTGTTTTAGTTTGAAAACTCTTCAGATCTATACAGTTTTATAGGTTATCAATAGCCTTATCCTGTCTTAAATATCTCATCTTACCTATGGTTGTCATTTTGGTGACCTGCTTTAGCCATTACCTACCCCACCCCCCTTTTCTGGTTATTAATGTCCCAGGAAGTTGTAGTAGTTAAAATTTTTTTCCTTTCAGGTAAATGACAATTTACAAATATTTCCTGGAAATGTGGATAAGTGTTTAATAAATGCAAAATAACATGAAGTGTTTCCTTTGTTCTAGATCTCTTTTCAGCCAGTAAAATTGAACAGTCTGTATTTTTTTTTCTTTTAGCTGTAAAGCTTTCTATTGAATTTTAGTAGTACAGTTTTTTTTTGTTTGTTTGTTTGTTTTTGAGACAGAGTCTAACTGTGTTGCCCGGGCTAGAGTGCCATGGGATCAGCCTAGCTCACAGCAACCTCAGTCTCCTGGGCTAAGCACTGTTTCTGCCTTAGTAGTACAGTTTTTTCCCCACTGAAATTAAGAAGTCAGAATAGGGTAATTATGGCATAAGTATTTATTAATATTTGTTCCTTATTCAAAGTGAAAATAATAACACTTAATTTTTTGTGTATGGAAACGTAATTTTAGTAGTCTTAATTTAGAAGTAATTGTGGAATATGAGCACCATCATCTTCTAATGAATAGGTGAAATGATGGCATTTTCCCCATTCCTATCTATTCTGTACAGTTCTTATGTAGTTATATATAAATTTCATGTTACACATTCTGAAAAGCGTTGTTACTTAAATGGTATCTAGTATCGTAAATTAATTATATGTGTCTGTTTCATTTTATATTCTCACTTGCAGTGAGACTTAACTTGAAAATCTTTTTTATTAACCCTCACTTTTAAGTGGCTCTGTCCACTCATACTCAACCACATCTTATTTTCCCCATCCCTACTCCCCAGAAGAAAACAAATAAAAGAAAAACAGAATTGTGCAAGGAGCTCTGCTCTGATCGCAGTGATAGAATTTAACATAGGAGATTATAGCTACCAAAAAATCTACCTTAGATGTCCGAGGAGAGACACTGCTTTGTTATGTGGCTTTTGTGTAACCCTCAAATCCAGAACAAATACCTGCCTGGAATGTGATGTAGAATGAGTGTTCTTGTCTTTTCTTGTGTAATTCTGTTCCCTCTAAGTTGAAAAATAGCTGCAGTTTTCTCAACCTACCCTGCTCAGATTTTAATGGATGTTTTTCATTCCAATACAATGTCTGAGTGTGAAAATGAGAGTTTCCTTATAGCTCTGAAAAGCCAGGTATTTTACTCAGATTTCTGATTCTGAACATACCATCTTTGACCCAGAACCTAAAGACATTTTAAGGTCAAAGTGCATTTAGATATTTTCCAAGTTTCATTTCACCTGTATGATTGTGTGGACAATGACAGGAATCACCTTTCAGTATTTTTCTCAAGTCAATAACTGGTTTACAAACCCATCACATTTTCTGTTTCTCCTCTGCTTTTGACAGATGAACTACTTGCCAGGTAGTTTATAAGTGAAGTTGTCCATATTGTTTTAGTCTTTGAGGGAGGATGTTAACTTCCCTCTCAGGTTAGGTTGAAAAGTCAGCTTGTCCTTAGAAGGAACACTGGAGAATGAATTGTACTAATGACTGTTGTGCTGTCTTCTTTTTCTGTGGTTAACAGTAATCATCTCTTTTCCTTCCCCCTTTCCTGCTGCCTCTTTCCTTATCTTCCCTGTCTTCCCATGTACTTTTTGAATTTATTAAATTGGCCTATATATTTTTCCTTGTTTTTCTTTCTTTTAATTTTGTGACCTCTCGCCCCACTCTGTCTTCACTTGCTTGGGTTCCATGTTGCCAGTTTTTATGTTCGCACGCTCATTATCACCCTTTTTTGTACTTCAAATCCCAGCAGCTGCCCAGCCAGGTCCCCGAGCACAGCCCTGTGGTTTATGGGACTGTGGAGAGCGCTCATCTTGCTGCCAGCACCCCTGTCACTGCAGCTAGCGACCAGAAGCAAGGTTTGTGTGTGACTGTTTTCCTCCCTCTTATCTTTAGTCTCTTTTAAATTGATTACATTGCCCTCAGCATTCAAGAGTAAGAGTAAAACTTGTGAAGATTATTTAGACACCCACTTTTAAACAGGTTTTGAGGTAAAAATCAAAGTATCTACCTCTAGGAAATGAAAGTAGGGATGATGGCTAAATTTTTTTCCTATGTTTTATTAATCCTTCACTGTCATTAACACTTTATAGGTAAAAGTTTAGCTGCATTAAACTGGTTTTTTCTTTTAAACAAGGTGTGGAGGGGGAATAAATCAAATCATATATTACTTTATAAGAATAAACAGTTTAATTTATATATTCAACATATCCCTGGGTATCTTGCTGTTTTTCTAAAAGATAAAATGTTTCTTCTTACAAAACTGGCCTTCTGTAGCCACAATTGGAGATAGCACTGAGTTTAAATTCTGGCTCCACCATGCACTAGCTTTTTGATCTTAATTGAGTCACTTACCTTGTGTATTTCAATTTATTCACTTAAAGAATGTAATGAAGACCTACCTCTCGGGGTTGTTGTGGGGACCTGCCTACCACGTGAAAAGTGCTCAGTAAATTATAGTCATTAATTTTGATGCAGGAATCATAATACTAAGGTATCTACTCCCATTGACCTTGAACAAGAAGTGCCAAGTGTTTGTTAAAAAATACACACAGTGCCTATTACAGTATAAATAGAAAATTTTAAGGGAAATACCATGCCAGAAAGAGGATATTATAGTCTGTTTTTTCCTATCGCATTGGATTTTAGCTTGACCATAGCTAAAATTGAAAGACAGTTCTCATTAGGTGCAGGAGAAAGCAAGTAACTTGCAGCCTGCTTTATAATGTTTCTAACTTCTTTCTAAGAATGAATGTAAGTCATATGTATGTTATCCGCTTTCTTGAATTATTCATTCCTCCAAAACCCTTATTATTCTATAGCTTTACTATTATAGTATATGTATTTTCTAAAAATTATTCTTTAAAAAATATTTTTAAATGCCCCATAAAGTAGAAGTATTTCATATTAAAAGGTTTTAGTTGTAGTGCAAGTTAATCACACTTATAAACCTTTTGGAAGATGTAGTTTATTATATGATTTCAGTCTTGTTTACACCATACAAAGTTGATAATATGGTGGGCTTTTAAAATTTATTTATTTATTTATTTTTCTTTTTTTTAATTTCAGCGCATTATGGGGGTACAAATATTACGATTACATATATTGCCCATGCCCCAGATAATATGATGTTTTTAATAAAGTTTGGTTTTTTTCCTGAGTATTGAGAATCCTAGTAAAGTAAGCTT
Source organism: Cheirogaleus major (assembly GCA_963574435.1). Classification (NCBI taxonomy): domain Eukaryota; kingdom Metazoa; phylum Chordata; class Mammalia; order Primates; family Cheirogaleidae; genus Cheirogaleus; species Cheirogaleus major. Next base: position 7,758 of record CAUYPO010045613.1, on the reverse strand, counting down.
GAACAGTTACAAGTCCTATATTGATTTTGTTATATGAAATACTTTAAGATAAAAATTATGTAGCAATCCCTCACCTTGCATGCTTCTAGAAGTTGCACTGTGAAATACTTTCAGCAATGTTCAGAATTAAATGAGAACTCATGCATACTTCAAGCTAAATTTTTGAATTTTAAAGCCATTCATGTCGAAAGAGTACAGTTCATAGATATGGTGGAAGGCTTTTCGCTACCCCCAATGACAAAGCAGCTTTGAGTCAAAATTGAGAATATTTTTAATCTTGATAGAGAATAATTTTCAGAGTATTTCCTTCAAACATTACTTTTATAAAAGTGTAACCTTTTTGCTGGTTAGAATTATTCTAAGCATGTCGAATATTTCCCATGCAAAGAGGTCTTAAAACATATCCTCTTTGCACTTTCTTTGTAGCTGTGCCAAGATATAAAAAATTCATTACATACCCTGATGATGATTGTTCTGTCCTTCTTGAAGCCAGTATTATCACTTTTGCAGTTACTTTGTGAAAAAGAATGCTAAGATTTTTAGATTATGAGATCCCTGCATTTTGTCATATTTAAGCCTAGATTTCCAGAGGGGGGATATAGAATTTTTTGTTTCCTCTCAGTTTTTTTTTTTTTTTACCTTAGTGGAAATATGAAAAACAAAATCAGCATTTCAAATTGCTGCAATGACACAGATAAGGGTGAATTGGAAAATGTTTCAGATTACCTTGATGAAAAGAAAAATATGTAGTATTTTATTAATAAGTGCATTTCATAAAGCTTATAAGTAACTCTTTGGGACTACTGTTGTCTTCCTTTTATTACCAACTTTATTTAGCAGAAAATTCTGTAATTGTTCTCCCCTCCCTCCCTCCCTTCCTTCCTTCTTTTCTTCCCCCCTTTCTTTCTCTTTCTCTCTCTTTTCAAACAAAGTAACTATTTTCTAATTCTTCTCATATCCTATTGATATATAAAATAGTTTTCAGAGTAGTTTTTTTTTTTTTTTTTTTTTAGACAGAGTCTAACTCTGTTGCCCCGGCTAGAGTGCCGTGGTATCAGCCTCGCTCACAGCAACCTCAAACTCCTGGGCTCAAGCGATCTTCCTGCCTCAGCCTCCCGAGTAGCTGGGACTACAGGCATGTGCCACCATGCCCGGCTAATTTTTTCTATATATATTTTTAGTTAGCCAATTAATTTCTTTCTATTTTTAGTAGAGATGGGGTCTCCCTCTTGCTCATGCTGGTTTCGAACTCCTGACCTTGAGCAATCCGCCCACCTCGGCCTCCCAGAGTGCTAGGATTACAGGCGTGAGCCACCGCGCCCGGCCTGAAAGTAGTTTTTTTAAAAAACCAAATTTGTATATTTCAAATAACATTAGAAAGGGCTCACCATTATTTAGAGAATGTTTTTTTCTTTACACTTAAGAGTTTAAATTTCTTTCTTAACTATATATTCTTTTTGTAATTAAAGATTATATAAAAATAGACTCTTTTCAAATATTGCTATATTACCCCCAGAAACAATAGTCTCTGCATTCTGCCATCAGATTGGTTTTACTCTCTCAATGGAAGTGTCATTACTGAGGCTATGTATTAGATAACAAAATCTCATGTTAGCTCCCAAAGTCTCCCTCCTACTTGATTCACCTAAATACTTCTATTTTTGTAAGCCTTTTCACTCCCTGAATTGGAAGAATGTGGGCATTGAAATCATTCTCAAGACTTCAGCACTTGCTATTTATATGACCTTGGGCCAATAACTAATCTCTGAAACCCTCAGTTTCCTCATCTGTAAAATAGGCAAGTAGGAGTTTCTACCCCAGTGGTGTTAGTGAGAATTAAAAGGGACAGTATATATATGATATTTTATCCAGTTCCTGCTTAATACATTGCTGGCTGCCATTAGTAAGTTGCTGGTTTCTCAGAGTTTTTGACATGAACAGCTGTAATTGTTACACAAAGACCCAAGGTTTCAGACAAATGTACCATTTCACATTTCTTTGGTGCTTTATGAAGTCATAGGGAATGCTTCACATTGATTTGCAGAGAGAACAATTGTCGAATGAATTAAAATCTTTGCTTCGTGTTGATGGTGTACAGAACAGCTGAAATGATTGCTGTTTCCTAAGTGAGAAAGTGCATTCAATCTAATGTCTTGAGGATTTGGTATGGATAATTAAATATAAACAAGACTTAGTTGGTATCTTAGTATTAATCTTCTTGCTTGTTGAAAACACCTGGTGTGCAGTATTCTGTTGTACTTCAACCATTAATAGCATGTTGCTTAGTTGGGGCTCCATTGGCAAGTCTGAAGGATTTGGCAGTGAGAGCCTATTGATCTTATTTCACCACTACAGTAAATAGGCAAAGTCCAGCTTTAGAAGCACCAGCTTCTGTGCCCATAAACAAAAGTGAATTTTAAGGCCAATAAGTGTAGCCTTAATTTCATGCAGTGAATGAATTATTAATAACAATAGCTTACTGGTTATATTTACCATCTATTTATCTGATTAATATAGCATATTCTTTTTCACAGACTTTAACTACAGTTTATTGTAAAGACTCAACTTTCACTGATGCATAGAGAATATAAAGTCTCTTTCAGTTTAGATTGTCTTTTAGTAGTGCTTAAAATTTTTGTTGGCTCATTTGATAAACATATTCATGAGTATATGGTTTTCCATATACTAAGAGGAAGCACAAGGCTGGAAACCAGTCTGAAACTGCTTTGGGTTCATCCCTACAGGGATGAATCACATATCAGTTTACCTGGAATTTAAAAATTTGAACATTTTGTTACTTAGGTTTTTTGTATTTTTCTGGGACCCTTACTATGATTATCAATTACTCTTTTCTCTCTTGATTGCATTCTTTCTTTCTGTACACAGATGCATAATTTATATATTATACCAAACTAGTTCATACATACGTGCTAATCTTTTTTTATTGTATTTGTTTATTAACTTTGATTTGTCCTTAATTCTTTTACATATGAAGACACAAGATAAATTTCCATTTTTATACCTTACAATATTCCTGGTTCATTACCTCTTTTAAAAAATTTAAATTAATTTCTAAACTGATTTTTATGTTCATGATCTTGATTTCACTGATAATAAATTTCATTGACAACAAATAACAATATGATAGTTTCTCTTAAAACAGTTTTTAATATAAGTAATACATACTTTTTAATAAAAATTCCCCAAATGCAGAAGTATATAGACTAAAAAGCACCATCATTCTCTTTATAATAATTTAATTTCTAATTATTAGTCATTGTACTGTCTAATTACTGTAGTATATCCTTGGCAGAAATATTTTCCACAAGATCTTGAACAAGATCTGGTAGAAATGAAGGTTTTCCTACCTTTAAAGAAAAGCCCTGCTCCCAACCCAAGAATGGTTTAGCTTCAGTTTTGATAACCTTTTCAGTTGTATTCTTGACATAATTATTCTCTCACTCCAAAATAGATTTTATATGTATTTGGATTAAGTAATAGTGTATATAACTAGAACAAAATGACAGTTTTTATGGAGTACCAGAATAATATATTGGTCTCTATTCTGCTGCCAGTGTTTTAGGATAAGAGATTAAAAGAATTGGCCCAAGACAGTACAACATGGTCTCTGATCCAAGAATTATTCTTAAAACTCTTTTATTTTTTTCTTCCCCAGAAGAGAAGCCAAAACCAGATCCAGTGTTAAAGTCTCCTTCCCCAGTCCTTAGGCTAGTCCTTAGTGGGGAGAAGAAAGAACAAGCAGGCCAGACATCTGAGACTACTACAATAGAATCCATACCAGAGCTTCCTCTGCCTTTATCACCTACCACTGTTTCTTCAATTGCTCGAAGTACAATTGCTTCCCCCACCTCTGCTGTTCTTACTAGCCAAGCGATATTCACCACTCCTATAGATGACAAATGTGAACTCTCTTCCTCAAAAGAAGATACAATTCCTATACCCAGCCCCACATCTTGCACAGAAACATCAGACCCTTCACCAACAGATGAAATTGATGATGATATATGCAAGAAACCCTGTAGTGTAGCACCTAATGATATTCCACTGATTGCTAGTACTAACCTAATTAATGAAATGAATGGAGTTAGTGAAAAATTACCAGCCACAGAGAGCATTGTGGAAATAGTAAAACAGGAAGTGTTGCCATTGACTCTTGAATTGGAGATTCTGGAAAATCCTCCAGAAGAAATGAAAGTCGAGTGTATCCCAGCTCCCATCACCCCTTCCACAGTTACTTCCTTTACTACGACTCCTCCAACTCCTCCAGCTTCTCCTCCTCCCACTCCAGTCATTGTTCCTGCTGCCGCCACTACTGTTAGTTCTCCGAGTGCTCCCACTGCAGTCCAGAGAGTGTTAGAGGAAGACGCAAGCGTAAGAACTTGCCTTTGTGAAGATGCAAAAGAGATTCAAAACAAAATAGAGGTAGAAGCAGATGGGCAAACAGAAGAGATTGTGGATTCTCAAAACTTAAATTCAAGAAAAAGCCCTGTCCCAGGTAAGCTGTTCTGCCATTAATAATCTTATGCTTGCTGAACATGAAGAAGAGACAGTGTCTGAGTTATTTTTTAATTGGCTACTTTCTTTGACTTCCAGAAACATCGAATTAATGCTGAAATTCCTAGTCTGGTTTCTTTAATGATGTGTTTGTGTTTTAGTACAGCCTGCAAGAGAGTTACTCCATTGTCTAAAAATGCAAATGAGAATGTCCAAATATACAAAATGCCTTCAAGGTATATGTCACTCTGCATGTTGGTTTTTGTTGTTGTTGCCTCATTCATATGAATCAGTTTTTCAGTAGTTAGTTTTATTGGTTTGGGGTTTAAAAACATTCAAAACCAGCATGGTCTATAGTTCCCTAATTCTGTCTTCTCAGAAGTTTGAAGCCATGTCAGTCAATCCTAAACTTTAAGGAACTTTTCTCTGCAAGACCTTTATCTAATCTTGGATTTAGGAAAATAGCTATCAGAACATCAAAGGTTTATAACTACTTTTGAAAATAAAAGTGTCCTCTTTGATTAATTTGCAGAGAAGTTTAAGGATTTTCTACTTTTTCTTTTAAAACAGTGTTATTGTTTCTGTAAGTTTTTATATGATTATTAATATTCTCAGAGTATTCTTCCCAGTTCAAATTATTTCTTTTTAATGTAGCATCTTAGAAACAATTAATCAAAAGTTATCTGAGGCTTATCAGCTATTACAGAGTCAGTAACCCATAAGAATATTGAAGTTTTCATTTTTGACAAGTCAGCACAGCCTGTCCTCTGCAACATTGCCCTATGCTGTATAGTTTGTGCTTTGTATACCTGCCAGATTAAGTAATGCTCATGTAAATTGTGCTCTTTGAAAAATGCCCCCCCCCATTCTTGTCTGTTTGAGCTGTGTAATAGACAGGGAAACTTGACAAACCAAAAACCTGATCCCTAATTATGAGGTGTGGCTTTCCTACCCAGCTCAGTTCTTGAGGCAGTTGCTTTATCAATGTCTGTGGGAGGTATCTGGTCCCTCGGAACTGTAGAACATCTAGTTCAATGCAGTGAAACAAAGCAGAAAAGCAAAGTATGCAAGGCATTTGGAACAGGGAGACACTTATCATAAATTTTTGCAAGTTATTTATCATAAATCTTTGCAAGTTGTTTCCTCAACAGACTAGCCTCCATTGGCATCAGTATGAATAGTGCTGTCACTGTTTTAGGAACCGTTGAGGTGTGGCTGCAGGTGAATGCCATCCAAAGAACACCTGTCTGTTGGAGAATAGTAATTTGACCCTTCATTGTTTCTTATCATTGACCCACCTGTGAGTTGTCATTCAACAACTCCAAAATAAGAGAAGCTAATGAAGACAAATGATTTAAAAACATAAAAACAAATAACAGAAAGAAACATAGTACAATCATAGGAAATAGTACAATCATAGGAAATACAAGTAAAAGATACAAACTATACCTCAGAACTGAAATAAGTGTAAAGCAAGACTTTGCACCAAAAATCATAATTTCACTTATCCCTGACATTCACTCTTTTTTAAAGCAATTTGTCACTTAGATGGCAAGACTGTGCCCAGGTATAGGTGGACAAAGAAACAGAAGTTTGAGTTAATCTTCTTATCATGGTGCATTTGTTTGAAATGCAGATATTCTTGGATTAGTAACTTAAGTCAGTAGCACCTTACTCAAAAGTTACGATTCTTCAGCAGTAATGCAGAAAGTACCCAGAAAAGGAAGAACTGTCTTTATCTTCACTGGGAATGCAGTAGAGGTTGATTGATGTTAGGATATAAAGTGTCTTGGCATTTTTCTAGTCCCTTGATTTTTTTTTTATATGTATAAACGTATTTAAAAGAACTAGAAGTTTTATAATTTCCTTTTACATGTTACAGTCTTTAAAATCCAACAGTAAAGGAACCTCAAGAACCCCTGCAACTCTACTATTTTTTTGAGTTATAAAGCCTCAGAAACATTTCTGACCCTTTCATTTCTGTAAAAATAATTTTTAATGTTTTTGCCACAAAAGTTAATGAAAATTAATATTACCTCTGGTCTTTAAGTATATTCACTTGAAGTCGCCTAATAACTACAATTTTATTTGCACTTTCTCACTTAATTGTACCTTATTTACCTTGAGAATTTAATAAATAATAACAACAGTTTGGTTTGGTTATCAGTCTTTTGGTATTGACTTTTGAGAATAGTTCTTACTGTTTATGCCTGAGAATGTAGCACATCAAAGCTGGCTTCAGAAACCTGATGCATAAATAACATTTACATCCATTGGTTGATATAGAGATACTTGGATAAAGTAGTAAAGTCATATGTAAGGGATATAGTCTCTTAGTTCTCCTAGAAAACATTTTCTTGCAATTATTTTAGATTTTATTGTTGAGTGGATCAAAATACTCCAATTCTAGATGCCTAGGAGTTAAAAAACAAGCACTGTAAAATGAGAATTTTGTGTGTGTGTGTACTTCAGTGTACTCTGAAAAGCCTCAAAGATTGGCCAGACTTTTCATTACTTGTTCCACATGGTCACTTCAGTAATTAAATCTGCAAAACTATGTATTAATTGGGTGATTTCTTAAAGTCTTGAGAATCTTTATTATGGTTTGTGTATATCTGGTGGGGAAGAAAAGAGGGTTTCAAGGTTGTAGAAAATCATAAACTTTTCCACTTTTAAAAATATTAGTGACTTGTTTTATATTTTTTGTTATCTCTATCTGATATGAAAACATTTCTTGAAATTCTTTTAGGCAGAGGGAGGTTTTGAATTTTTCTATTTTGTCTTTTGGCTCTTGCTCATAGTGCATTGCTTGTTTGTGTATTTTATAACTTTGTTTTATGAACTCATCTAATTTTCCTGTATGTAGATTGAGGGTAAGTACTTCTAGAGCAATTTTGTTGTTTTTTTTTTTCCTTTTATTTCATCATATAATGGGGGTACAACTATTGTTAGGGTTACATACATTGCCCCTACCACCCCTCCCCCCCCACATGTCAGAGCTTCAAGCGAGTCCAATCCCCAGGTGGCGTTCACAGCTCACATTATGTAACTCTACGCTTACTCCCCCCTCCCGCCTGCCCGCCAGCCGCCCAAGTTGTTTTTTTGTAGTCCAGGGGTTCACAGGCGGGCGGGAGGGGGGAGGAAGTGTAGAGTAACATACTGTGTGTCATCCACGCCACCTGGGGATTGGACTCGCTTGAAGCTCTGGCATGTGGGGGGGGCGGGGTGGTAGGAGCAATGTAT
>CAUYPO010045612.1:0-18193 GCA_963574435.1 Cheirogaleus major | reverse complement strand
CCCCCCGTGAGCTCTCTGCTCCCCCCGTGAGCTCTCTGCTCCCCCCCGTGAGCTCAGCGAAACTCCTCCAGGTGTGCCCAGGTCAGCACGGCTGCAGGGGGCTCCTCACCCTCTTCACCTGCTCGCCAGACGCCGCGCCAGGCTGGATGCACCTGAGCGAGCCCCGCGGCACAGCGCTGGCGCTCCCCCGTCCCGCCCCCGCCGGGCACGGCCTCATCTACTAGGATCCGCGCTCCCCTCGCCAGGCCTTGGCCACGGCGCTCACGTCTGGGAAAACGCTAACCGGCCGCGGCAGTCAGGCCCGGGAACTCGCATTTGCGCTGCGGGGTCGTGTCGCGGGGGAGCCGCGCACGGCGGAGCTCTTCCCTCAAAACAGTCGTCTCCGCCGCGCCCGTCCTACCCGAATTTCACCCTGCCTGTCGGACCTCCCAAACTTTCCTTCAGTCACTTTCTGCCCTCTCTCTCCGATTCTAACTTCTTCTCTCTCTTCTTTGACTGTCGGACGGACGGTCTCCCGCAGGTCTGTCTCCGTCCAGTCCGCCGTGCACGGCGCCTGCCTGGTTTCCGGTTGCACGGTTTTCAGTTGTCTCTGCATGTTTTCTCTAGTTCCTTTCCTCTTTGTGAGCGCTTGTTCAGACCTCTGCACCCTCCTGGAGAGACATGGTAAATATTCCAACACGCCTTGTTTCTTGCAGGGAAGGATTTCAGAGAAAGGCGTTCTCTGGCTTTTCACGGTGGTCGTCCTTGTGAGCTGCAGCGTCGTGCATGGGCTTGCCCTGGAGGCTTCTAGCACTTTCCCAGTGGTGCCCTCCCAGCATCAGATGAAGCCAGTCACACAGCGAGGGGCTTCGGGGGCTGTGGCTGCCCTTCCCGTGGCCTCCTACACCCTCAGAATCCCCGAGGGGTGCCGAGTGTCCGCCAGGGTCTCCGCGGTTGACGTCGTGGCCTCCACAGTCCGTCTGGCTGCTCTGCCTCTGGCTGAAACCCTGGGATTTCTCGTGGAAGAGCCGTGTTCTTCCACCCATCCATGCCCTCAGCCATCTACACAGGAGCTAGTGTTGGGGAGGGGTGGTTCCCGTGCCGTTGTCTGGCACTCGAGGCCGGCGCGCTTTCCCAGCTCTGAGTCACGCCCAAGGTGGCCCTGGCCCTGGCTGCCACTCAGCAGCCACTGTGCCCATGGCACCTGCCATGTGCCGGGGTGTGTGCTCAGGGCAGAAGACCTGGAATCCAGCCAGACACGGTCTCCTGGCCTCGGGAGGAAGAAGGACAAACGTGTCCAGGCTGCTGCCCGCTGAATTCCCAAGTCCCGCGTCCTAATGGTGATGGACACGGGAAAGTAGCTGCCCCCAGGAGTGCTCCCTCACCTTCCGGCTCGCCCGGCGCCTGGTCACACTGCGCGGGAATCACTAGACCATGCGGCTGCGCGTTTCTGTGGCTGCAGAGACACCCCCAGCCCCCGACCCACGCACACCCACTGGCCGTCCTCCCTGTGGACTTTCACTCACGTGTTCTGACACATGGAAGCCCCTGCCATGCACACTGGGAACGACTTTTTCTTGTATTTCCTCTTTTTATTTTTTTAAGCAATGGAAGTCAGGCATCATTTCTTCCTCAAAGTAAAATATGAAAAGTGAGAAGAGCGGGCTTCGTGCCAGCTCCGGGAGACGAGAGCTGTCCCGGTGTCTCTTCTCGGCCCACGGCCCCACCGGTGGGAGACGCCGCGTTGAGATTTTGAGGCATCGACAGCTCAGCTCTACTCCTTTCTCACGGGGGGGGGGGGGGGGCGGGGGACGTGCATTTTGGCCGCGTGGGATTCTGTGAGCCTGATGCAGAAAAAAAATTTTTTAACATGAAAAAAAGCTGTTGTTGTTGTTATTTTTTTGGCAGCCATTTGCTTCACCCAGGTGTTTGGAGAATAGAAAGCTACAGCAGAGACGCACTGGGAAAATATTCTCCTGTGAAAAGATACCAGTGGCTGATGGACATTTCCCACGAGGCACTGCACGCTGGCCGTGCCGATGCCCGGTGGACGGCGCGGTCTCCGCCAGGAAGGAGGAACCAGGAGCCTCGTCCTCAGGGAGAAGGTCCCTCCTGGTGGTCTGCGGGAAGGTGGCCCTTGGCAAGGTTACCTTGATGCCTGCGGGGGGGGCGGGGAGGTCCCTGATCTCAGAGGAATCGGGTCCCTCAGGCGCGGGGTCGAACGGAGGCCGGCAGGAGAAGAACGCAAGCGTCCGGGTCCGGGTGGGGGACCGGCCCACGCTCCCCGGGTTTGGAGTTAATCTCGCTCGGATCCCTCCCCCGCTGATCTCCCGGCTTTGTCAGGATATTTGAACAAAACATTCTCCTGCTGCTGACACTTTTAAAAGGGCTTGAGTAAACTCCTTCTAATACCAGAATTGAATTTCTGAGACACCGGAGCTGGTGTGTGTGGCTGCACACACGCCAACCGCTTCAGTTACAGAAAAACACGGGTGACGGGAGGTGACCTCCCTCCCGCCCACGCATGCCGCCAACCGCACGGCTTTTGTTTCTGTGCTGTGTTATTTTTTAAAATAGCTTTGTCTCACTTACACCTGTGGGGAAGGGGGTGGCCTGAGCCGATACCACTTGCCCTCAACGAAGGGGACTCCTAACTGCTGGTTATTAACTCCCGCGCCTGCCAAGCGCGGCGTGGGGCAGGGCCTGCACACAGCCTGTGCCCGTCCTCAGCAAGCGTCAGTCCTCTCAGCGGTGCCGGAGACCTGCTCATTCGTTCCCCTCTTCTCGGTCCTCAGCCTCTTTCCTTCTTCGCCTCAGGCGCTGTGCCCGGCGCTGGGTGGCGGAAGGTCGACAAAGCCGGGCCCTGCGGCCCCTTCTAGGGAGGGACGGAGCAAAACCAATCCACAGCTGAAATGCCGAGGCCGGCTCCCACCCCCGCTGCAGGGGCCGACACCGGCAGAGGGTATGGACACAGGTATGTGCTGCCCACCTGTCAGCGCACACACGGGAGATGTCGCACCTGGGCTGGGCTCACGGGCACAAACAGGTGGTCCTCGTCCCACCGCAGAGGAGCTGATACCAGAGCTCGTGCCGGGGTTGGCCCTTCAAGGCCACCGAACCCCACAGGTGGACCTCACCGTGTTGTCCTACAAAGGGAGACACCAAGGCAGGCCCAGAGGGGCTCCGTGAGCCTCGGGACTTTGGGTGTTAGAGCTGAGACTGGAAACTGGGAGGCCCGGACTCCGAATCCGGGCCCGTTCTCTCCACTGCGGGGTTGAAGGGTAGCCGGGAAACCACAGGTTAGGAAGAGCCACAAGCCCACGTGAGAGTAGTCTGTTCGGGAGGACGTGTGGCCCCGACAGGCTCCAGGCTCAGCTCAACAGTGTCCACAGAGAGCGAGGAAACCGCTGCCGCTTCGTAGCAATTCTGGACGAGCTGCGCCTGACGTGGAAGGTGCTGGAACCCTTGCCATGGTGATGCCATTGAAGGGAAAGGTGGGCGCTGCCAGACACCACGGGCGTGGGGACCCGCACTGATCCTGGGCACAAGTCAACGCGGAATCCCCTAGACGTACGAGCTGCAACTCCTTCTAGAAAGAGGCAAAACGAGTTCACCGAGTACAAGCCAAACCAGACGACATTTGTTTCCTCTGGGGAAAGAGCCGTCGAAGTCCTGGGGCCCCGGGGGACACAGGCGTCCACCTGACGCCGAGCTAGTCGGGCGTTGACCTGGGACGGCTGGGTGTTCCCTGGGAGGAACAGGTGAGGCGCCGAGGACAGGCAGCTCCTGAAAGAGGCCGCCGAGGAAGAGCGAGGCTTTTAGACGCCCACCGGACGCCAGCCGGAAGAACACGTGGGTGTCGTCTCCAGATCCATCTGGCCAGTGGTGGCAGTGATATCACCACCGGGTTTCTGGCAAACATCAGTGTCATTTCTTGTCCACAGGGAGATCCCACTGTCACGGACGGGAAAGTGTGGAGACGGCTGCCCGTCGGGGGTGCTTATCGGAACACAATACGTGATGGGCTGTGGCCCAAATAACTTTGAAGTCCTCCCAAAATGAAGTTTCAGATGATTAGAAATTGATTGCTAAAAATGCAAGGGATTTCACAAGCCAGTGTGCAAAGAATTAGCAAGCGTGAGGAACCCAGGGGAAGTCCGCTGGTTTGAGGAGGGCAGGTCTGCACCCCGCCCTGGGTAACGGGCGTGTGGGACTTGGCTGAGAACTCAGCGGGCGTGCGCCAGGGCTGGGCAAACAGACTCGTACTGCACCAGCGCCCACACGTCTGCGGGCGGCCCCGGCTGGGTTCCTTATCCGGGTTTGGGTCTGTGACGGGTGCTGGGAGCCAGCAAATCTCCCTCAGACGTGGAGAACAGCAGAGAACCCGGGATTAGGGCGCTCTCCACGGGTGGGTGCGTGGATGTAGTGGCGCAGAAGGACGCAGCAGGTTTGGAGGACACTCAGTGGGACTTTGCTGAAAAAGAGCTGGAGTAGTTGAGGCAACTTCAGCGGTGAGGATTCCAGAGGACCACAGAGACTGCAGGTGCCCTGGGGAGTGGGTGCCTCCTGCTGCTCCCGGAACAGTGGGGACAGAGGGCTGGTCTCGCCCTGCTTCCGAGCTTGGGGAGGTCTCGGCCTCGCACTCCCGATGACTGTGCAGGGGGCGGGGATGAGGCGCTCAGGCGGGTCCACCAGACCAGGAAGCACCTGCTCCCCAGTACAGACGACACCCCACCTTCCACCAGCCTGGTCCCCACCACCCCCTCCGTCTCTGCGACTTCTCTGAGTCCCCACAGAGCTCCGTTTACTCCTGAACCGCGGAGGTGGGTTTCCACCCCTGTCTGTGCGTCCAGGAGTTTCTCCAGATAACAGCTGACCCCGTGGCCTGAGGCTGCCCAGCGGGACGTGCAAGGTGGGAGTGGAACAATCATCGGGAAACAGAGCAGAGCCCAGGCCAGAGCCCTCCGGTCAGGCACCTTGCGACCTCTTACTGTCCCAGGCTTGCCGGGTTGGGACTCACCTTCCCTCCAGTCGAAGGTCGAAGTGCCTCCCTGCGCTTGCCCTCTTCCCTGCCTGAGCCATTCTGCAGATGAGACCTTGCTCTCAGCTCTACCTGGCTGCTCCCAGCGCCTGGGACCCTCCCCCCCACGCCCCAGCTGCACCCCTGCCCCGTGCCAGGTAACACTCCCCACCTGCCTGCTGGGCTGATTATGGCCTGATGGTGCCAGCTGCACCCCTGGGAGGGGCGAGACCGTGTACTGATCACCAGTGGATGGGAAGGGGCAGTGGAGTCCGGCCAACGAGCAATGACAAGAGAAGGGCCTCCTTGCTTCTCTGCGGTTAGTCCCCTGTGGATGTCAGGGGTGAGTGGCAATCCCTCTACCCGTGACTGTTCGAGCCACTCTCAGAACGCTTTGCCCGGGGGCAGCGTGGTGCTTGCGGCAGCCGGGCAGCGTCCCCAGGACAAGCCCACAGGACACGGGTGGTCCCAGGGGCCTCCCAGCTGCCGCCTTCGGCAGTGGTGCAGCCGTAACCCAAGGAGATCCACGGAGTCTCTGCAACGTAATTCCAGGCACTTTAAGATGCTATCAGTTACAACCTCCAAATAAAACCAAACCTGAATCAAAATTTATTTCTTGTCAAAATTTTATCATAGTTATAAAATCTATCAGCGCCTGAAAGCACTGTGACATTAAATTTATCCGCACTGCAAGACAGAACGCCGGGGAGGGAACGAGTCACATTTGTTGGTTTTATTTTACCACCGGTACATCGAGAAATTAAATGGCCCCTGTTTCCTAAATATGCCGGAATACACATTTAATTTTGTTCTCCTGCTTGGGCGCCCCAGTGCAGCTCACTCACACACTTTTCCGGGGCGTTTCTGAGTCGCCGTTTGACGGTCCGAACTGCTCTTGATTTGGATACAGCTCCGTGACCTGGGTGGAGATGAAGGGGGGGTTGACACGGAGCAGGGACGGCTCAGGCGTCCAGCCCTGGGTCCTAACCCCTGGCCGCGTGCGGGACTGTCGACAGTCTAATGTCAGGTCCTCACCCCTCAACAACAAAAAACAAACCTTTGCAATGGGCACCAAGCATGAGAATGTAAAATACGACTTTCCGAGTGATTCTGTCGAACCCTGAGCATTTGCAACCCCAGACCCCAACCAGCACTTCTCAAACTCCGATGGACGTGCAACTCACCTGGTGGCTAGAATGCAAACTCTGGCTCAGGAAATCCAGGGCAGGCTGGACAGGCGGAATTTCTGACCAGCCTCAGGCGAGAGTGACGGGCTGATACAACCAGGCCCCCCGAGTTCCAGAGACCGGAGTCGCCCACGCTGAGCAGGGTCACACCACACTCCCTGAGGGTGCAGCAAGCAGCCCCCACCACAGGACCCACCCTCAGACCTGGGGATGGTGGCACGTTCCCCCCCCCCACCGCTGTCCCTCCCTCTCCTGGTGGCCTCCTGTGTTTCTGTGATTCTGGAATCCTGCATGTGAGTCAGGACTCAGTCACCGGAAAAGCTGAGACACAGGCATCGAGAAATGCACATGACAATGACAGACCTGGCCCTGAGTCACCCTGGAGGGCTCCGTGCCCAGGGCTCCACAGCCACCACGGAGCTTTTACAGAGACCGTCACTCTCTGGACAAAGGGAGGTCTCTCGGGTGATGAGCAGTCGCCAGCAGCTCGAGCTTGTGGTAAGAAAATTCTATCCTAGAATGCTCTGGCTGGCGCACACTCGCGGTGCATTTGACAAGTCGGTGCTGCCAAAGGAACAGCAGCCGTGAGGCTACTTAAATGGTCCTGCAAGGCCGAGACTGCTTGAGAGCATCGTGCAGAGACACGGATGCGTTTTCCAGCCTTACCTTTGCGATCTTTGCAGCCTGCGCTTCATTACATGATTGTGAGGAATTATCGGCAAAATGGAGGGAGGATGACATCAGACTCAAAGGCACAGCGCCGTCTTTCGTTTGGGGCGCGAGCGAGGAAGGCCAGACTTGGCGACGGAGGGCGGTCAGGATGGTGGGAACAAAAAGCGCTTGCCCCAGTGACGTCCTCGCCCGGCCTCCCGTTTTGTCTCTCCTTGGGTGCTGGCTGCGGTTGCAGGGTGTCCCTCCCTCCCTGCCGCTTCCGTCTCCAAAAGCCGCGTCAGCCCCACAGCCCTTCCGTGCAACTTGAAGGTCACAAAACAGGCTTTCTCCCAAGAGAACTTCGTCCCACGAACAGACAACCTCGGGGCGAGTTGCCAAGGAAGACTCGTGTCGTGGGAGGCCGGGCCCCACAGAGAGCGCCAGGTAGTCGGAGAGCTCGCCGCTTTTTCACACAGAAAATGTTTGTGTTTTGTTTCCATCTTGCCAAGTGAGTAATAGCAGCAACAACAAAAAAAATTATATTTACAACAAAACTTTGACATCTACACCCCAACACACCACCATCTGAACAACGTATCTTTTTACCTATTTTCCTAACTGGAAACCAGGGGGGCGGGGGACACTCTCTTCTCTGCTCCTGCAAGGCCAGGGCGGCCTGGGGGCTGAAGCAGGACTGAGCCGTCACCCCCCTCCAGGGGGACAGCGGACATTCCCAGGGGCAGCGGCACAGATGAGTCTTGGAAGACGATGAGGCTTCTCCCAGGCAAAGCGTAAACTCGTCTCAGATGGGAACAACTGCTAATTTGGGGCCCTTCTCACTGTGAAAAACCTAGAACAGCGCCGGGGTGCTAGGAGGCCCCCACCCCCCTGCCCCGACAGGCCCCTCCCCTGCCCGCCCGTCAACATTTGGGGAAAGAGTGAAGGAATAATGATCTCTTCCGGAAAAGGATTTGGAATATGAGTCTTGAGCTTTTGATCAAAGAAATCTATCCAAGGGAAGGGGAATTCTCAAGAGAGAAACTATTTTATTCATCAGGATGTTGAAAGAGCTTTATTTATAAAACTATGAATTAAAAATAAATATCTGAAAACAAATCATGAAAAATATATTTAGATAAAAAAATGTATGATCTTAGGTAGGGTTGGTTTTTTTTTTGTATTGGAAATTCATATTTTCTGTTGATGAGACTGTCAATTGTGTAAAAAGAATCAGAAGAATAATTTTTTAAATAATATCAAAGAGCTTAAAATATGATCAAAAAACTGTGCCAATCTTTTTCTCTTAGGAATTCGTCTCCGATGCACGATGAGACCAGGACTGGGGATGAGACGCGCCTGTGTGCTCGGTGCAGAGGCGTCTGTGGCCTTCGCGGTGGGGAGCAGTGGATGCGCAGGCTGGTCACAGGGACACAGGACCGTGGGCAGTGACAGCTCTGCAGGCCGATGGGCCTGAGTAGTCGGGACCTGGGCCAGGCGCAGCTCTGTGCTCCCTCACCACACCCGACCTGGCAGCGCTGTTATCAGGCAATGGGGCCACACT
The DNA here is from genome assembly GCA_963574435.1 of Cheirogaleus major. NCBI lineage: Eukaryota > Metazoa > Chordata > Mammalia > Primates > Cheirogaleidae > Cheirogaleus > Cheirogaleus major. The sequence goes on along the minus strand of CAUYPO010045612.1, from coordinate 9,795 downwards.
GGAAAGTGCTCTGCACACACCTGGCTGTGGAGGCAGGTGACAGGTTGCACCTCACCACCTGGCGAGTGGAACACAAGACAGGCCAGGGCTGTGATGGCCACTTTTTCTGCAGAGAGGCAGCTTGCTGGGAGAACGCAGCAGGTACAGGACAGGTGAGCCGGGTGCTGCTGCTTTTACTCCATGCCAGCCAGGAGGGTCACACTCTACAAATGAGACCTCTGTTAATCTTCACAATGATTCCTGTACAGTAGGTGACTCCATTTCCAGGTGAAAACGCTGAGATCAAGACAGCTTAAAAAATAAAGGGATTATCCAAGCTATAATAGGATTGGAACTGAGTTTGGACTGTAGTAATTCAATAAGTATTTATTGAGAATCTACTTTGTGCCAAGCAGTTCCGTGCTCTGGGCAGCATTACTGAGCAGGTGGAGACTCCAGACCCCGGGACCCTTCCCTCCACCAGGGAGGACAAACAGTAAACCACACCCGCGTTCCCTGTACAGACTATAAAGATATTAGGAGGTGACAAATCCTGCAAAGGGTGGTGTGGGAGAGAGGGGAGAGGTAAAGGGACGTCTCGGCAGATCTCACCGAGAAGTCGACAACTGAGAGACTCGAGTGTCGGGACGCAGTTACCCAAGCAAATCCGTAGAGGAAGATCATCCCGGGCAGGTGCGTGTGCAGAGCGCAGGTCAGAGCCAGAATGCGCCCAGGTGTGTGAGGGAAGCAGGGGGTCACTGTGGCCTGGGCTGCCTGAGCAATGAGGGAGGCCGAGCTGGCAGCTCAGAGAATGGCAGGTGGCCGGCCACATGGGGTCACACGGGTACTAGGGACCTCGACTTTCACCTTGAGGACTGAGGAGCTATCACAGTGTTTCGAGCATTTAAGTAAAATAATTTGACTTTGAAAAGATTATTCTGGCTCCTGTGCACAGAATATGTGGTAGGGGGAGGAGAGTGCAAGGCACAGCTTCGGCGTGGCGAGATCGGAGAGCGTTGGGTACATTCTGATGCTGGCGCAGCCTGGCTTGCTGACCGAGCAAACATGAGTGTGGGAGGAAGCGACGAGTTTCAGACTCCGGGGTTCAGCCGGAGGGGCTGGGAAGACCAACCGGTGCTGCTGAGCGGGCGGGGCTTGGTCTGTGTGTGTTGGGGACGTGGTGTTGGTGGGGCGCCCAGGTGGAAATGTCTTCTGAGAGAGGGGCCGGAGGTAGCTCAGGTGGGACGGAGGCCCCAGGACTGCACTGGCACAGGCTGGCCTCAGGGGGTGGGATAAGAGGAAGAGCCCCCAGGAGACTGGGAGGGAGTAGGCCATGGGCAGGAGGGGAGTCAAGAGAGCTTCGGGGACAAGGACAGGGGTGTGGCTCATGAGTTGGGTGGTTGGAGTAAGACAAGGACGGTGCAGGGGCCATGATGGAGCCTCCCCCAGTACAGCGTCCCACGGAGCCTTAAGGTTTGCCGCACTCCCTCATGTGCATGTGTGTGCAAGTGTGCATGTGTGTCTACATGTGTGTGCACATCTGCATGTGTATGCATGGGCGCATGTATGCAAATGTGTATGTGTGTATGTGCACGTGTGTGCACATGTGTGCATTCATGCATTTTTATTTATACACATTCATATATTTTTAAATAAGCTTTTTATCTTGAGATAATTGATAACTGCAGATTCACATGCAGTTATAAGAAATAGCTCAGAGATATTCCCATGTTCCTTTGCTCAGCTTCCCCGTGTGGGGACATCTTGCAAGACACCAGTCCAGCATCACAGCTGGGACGTGGACATTGGTGCAGTCCAGGGAGACAACATTTTGTCAGTGTAAGGATCCCTCCTGTTGACATTTTATAGCCACCCCCAGCTGCTCTTACCCTGCCCCGCCTTGACCACTGGCAACCCCTGATCTGTTCTCCCATTCTACAATCTCGGCATTTCAAGAATGTTATAGAAATGACATCACACGACATCTATCCAAAATGCAGCGTCCAATAGGTTTGTGGGCGTGAATGGAACATGCGTCACCCCCTGGTGCTTTTTCACTCACTTTGGGGCACGCTGAGGGTCAAGAGGCGCTCCCCAGCCCTAGCCCCAGGCCACGGGTCTTGGGGGCAGGGCAGGTTCCGCTCCCTCTGCCCGTGTAGGTCTAGAAACCAGGCGGGCCTTGCTGGGCAGCGGCAAATCCACCAGGTGAGGCCCTGCCAGGGGGCAGCAGGGCTCACAGCCGTGGAATGGACTGCCCGGCTCCTGCCCTGGTCATCCTAGATAAAGCAGCCGACACTTCACCTGACCAGCACAGCCTAGGCGGAAGGTGCCATGGTGCCATCTCTGCCCCTCCATCCTCGGAGCCCCACGTTTGGATTTTCTCTGTGGTCTCAAACATACTGATCATGAACAAATCAACTCTCATCCCCTTACTGTGCACTTGGAGTTCTGCTACCCCTGTGTTTACACAGCACCTGGAACCCGAGATCTGGTCGCAGACATTTGAGGAACAAATCATACAGGTGGCGGCTGATGACATCAGCCTGTGACCACGTAACCTGAAGGGCCACTGACCCAGGAGTCTGAGTCGGGCCCGATCTGATGTCACAATATACGGAGGGCAAAGGCAGATGATGGGAAATGATTTGAAGACCCCCAGCTGGAGGACAGCCAGAGACCAACCAGGGGACGGAGGAACCTTAGCGACACCTGCCCGGGCCGGTGGGCGGCTGCAGACCTCAGTGCCTGCTGTGGCTGTCAGGGCAAGCTCCTCTCCCGAGACAGCACCCTGTAGCAATTTGCCTCCATGCTAAAGACAGACTCAGGCTCTGCAGGAGTCAGACGGGCAGTTTCGTGGAGCCAGACAGACGCTCCGCAGACATTCTTCAGAATTTCTGTAGCTCCCACAAAGAACATCGGAAGGGAAAAAAACCTCCTTATACATAAATCAGTCAAGAGAATTGCAAAAGCTGGCTTGTACTGAGGAGTCTTCTGCAGCTGTTAACAATAGACTGTTTCTATAATAAGAACGACGACTATTTTACAAAAGACGAGCAACTCCAGGCCCATAAATTCAGTGAATAGCTGAACATACAACCGCAAGAGCTCCTCCTTCTAATCCAAGCCGTCCGTTTCTCCATTAAGCCGCTAACTAGGTCATTACCAAGGGGCCCGCACCCCGCAGCCGCAGGCCTGCTCACCAGCCTCCCAGGAATGGGCTAGCGATGACCGATCGATCGCAGCTCGCCGCGGCCTCGTCTTCCTTCCGGGGGCGCGTGCGGGATGAGGTGCTGGGAGCCTGTCTGGGCCAACCCCAAATAAGCACTCAGTGGTCCTCTTTGGAGAGACGGATGCGGCGTATGCCCTAACAGTTTGGGGTTCGCAGTGAGTGGCGCCGCAGGAATCCGTCACGCTTGGGGAGAAGGGCGGAGGGCGGCGAGCGGAGCCGACAGCCATCGGAGCAGGGGAGAGGAGGTGCGATCTCCTTAACAGCCACGGGACACTCTCCATGAGCATGCACTCGGCCTCCACATCTGCGTCCACAGTTCGACCAACCACAGGTCAAAAATGTTAGGGGAAAATCACTGATTTATAAAAAGCAAAACTTGGATTTGCTGCGCACGGAGTGCTGTGTTGAACCCACGAGAAGCAAGTGGTAGGTAGGGGCGTCCCGTCGATGTCATGAATAATCCAGGGGCGACCGAAAGCACCGGACAACGTGCGCAGGCTCCGTGCAGACACTTTACCATCTCACGCCAGGAACTCGAGCGTCCATGGAGTTTGGTGTCCGTGGAGGGTCCTGGGAACTATGTTTCATGGGCACCAAGGGACAGCTGTATATACGGATGTGTGTGAGTGTGTACACACATGCACATACATGCACACACGCACACACACACATACACACGCATACACACATGCACACACACACACAGGCTCATGCTTCTCAGGATCAAGAGACTCAGAGAACTGCCGTCTCTGTGTCCCTGAGGTTGGGAGACCCGAGGCGGGTGTTGGCGGGAAGGGCCATGCAGGGAGCCACCTCCGCAGCCGCAGGGAAGGCTCCCCGCGCACCCAGCTCCACAGGAATCCTCAGTGTGAGCCGACAGGTGGGCGCGACGCCCAGAGACACTGAACAAGACACGGCTTCGGGCCAAGGGCAGCCTCAGCCTGGACAGCGGGACTCCTGAGCACTCACATCACCACCGCGTCTGCCGCACCTGGAGGCTCTGGGCCACCCCGAGTGGGCTGGGGGCCCCACAGTCCAGGAACCGTCGGGCAAGGCGGCTCCAGCACCGGGGCATCCTCGGAGGAGGTGGCAGTTGCAGACTGCCAGCAGCACCCCCAGCAGCAACTGCACGGGGTGGGGAAGGTGGGGCCAGGACATCCGTGTCCCCTCCCCGGCTCTGGGCAGACGAGGCAGCCGCGGTCGGGCTGAACTGGGAGGCTCTGGAGGATGCGCTCTCTGCACAGACTGATGTTGGAAGAGATTGTCCCCACTCAGACAGAAATACAGGTTACAAAAAGGCCATGGGTGGGGCTGCAGGTGAAGCTTTGGGGTGGAACGGAGGGGACATGCAGGCGAGTGACCCACGAGGGACGGGCGAGGAGCCCTCCGGGGGCTGAGTCCACCCAGGAGGCCCCGGAGAGGCTGGGTGGTGCGGCCCCAGGTGGGGGTACATTTGCCACCTGGATGGGGGGCGCACTGCCCTTGTGGTCCTCGCAGCCTCCCCAGCAGGGGGGGGGCCCTCGGAGTGAGATGGGTGGGGGCTGAGGACGGCAGGAGGAAGGACCGGGGAGCTGGAGGTGAGGGTGGGAGCAGGGGGGAGGGGCAGAGCCTCACGTCAGCGAGGCCACCACCCAGCTGTCCCCTTCTGGCGGGGCCACGCTCTGGGGGGACGTCCGTAAGCATTAGCCTGTGAGGAGGAAAGGAGGCGAAATATCCACAGACACCTTGGGAGCAGAAGTGCTACATAAATACCAAGAGTTAGCACGATGTCAGGGCAGGATTTATTTCAGAAACGCAGCCTGATGCTCTGGGACGCTGGAAGTGCCAACACATTACCCCGTCTTGGTGACAGGTTTGTCACTTGAATAGGTACCTCTCTGCTTCCCGCACGCCGGCCAGGCCCAGAAGGAGACGGAAATAAATCAGCGGGAGCTTACGTATTCTCTACAGTATCACGCGGTGTTTCCGTGGTGGGGTTGGGAGAAAACCGCTCCACCTCCTTTTCCGGCAGGCAGAGCGGATGTGTCTCCCGGTCTCCAGGGAGAAGGAAGAGCAGAAATGGGGGAGGCGGCCCCTGGTGCTGGGGGTTCCACCCAGGGGCACGTCCCCCCATCCTCAATCCCTGGATCCAGAGACTCCCCAGGAAAACGGCCCCACAGCTCAGCCACGTGCAGGGATCGTTTCCGCAAGCTTCACCGACGCGCTGGGGCTCCTCACGTTCAACGCCCGGGCGCGCCATCTGGCTGTCCCAGCTCCGAGAGCCCAGGCAGCCTCCCTGTCCCCTGCCTGCGAACCAGACTCTGAGCCTGGGTCTCTTCTTCACCCACCCTGACCCATTTACTCGGTCCAGTTCCTCCTTTTCACGCCTTAGTGGAAAGACACAAAGACATGTCACCTTGGAAAGGGGCCCAGAGTCCTTGTGGGAGACAGTGGGGCTGTCGGCAGGAAGACACTGACCCAGGACACCAGAGGCCCTGTCGTCTTGTCCAGTCCTGGCCCAGGGAGGTCACGGGGAAGGTGACGTTGGAGTGTTGACCTTCGTGCCTAGAATTGCTGATGGGGTCGAGCCGTAGAGTTTAGCTAAGTCTCCTGCAAACTGTGCGTGTGGCCTCTGTCTTTATTGGATTGAAATATCTTCTTCATAATATTTCATCGCTCAGCTAATAGCTCGTCCTCATCCCTGAGGCCGAAACCGATGGATACCTGAAAAAGTGACTCAGATCGTCTGTGTCAATGCATCCTGCCTCTCATCCGCCGGCGGCTCAGTGATTTTGACTGTTATTGTTGCTGTTCTGGACACAAAAGGGCTCTGAGGCCCATCCGTGTCTGTCACAAAGGCACCGCTGAACCACAAGTGGCATGTCCCCGGTGCCCTCTCTGCACACCTCCTTCCACGCCACCAGATTAGTCCACTTCCAACGTGGCATCTGTGATGGTCACATGGCAGGTGAGGCCCTGGAGTTGCCATGTTGGAGCTCCGTGGCCATACCAGCCTCCTCTGTGGCACCTGCCACCAGTGGAACTCAAGCCCGGCACCCGCCCCGGTGGGTGTCGTCCAGACGGGAAAGTCCCAACTACGGGAACACGGAGCTGAGGGCACTTTACTAACACCGGGAGGCTGGCTTGGTCTTATTTAAATTGTTTTCAGAAATAATTGTTGAGTTGGCTAATTTCAGAAATAAGACTATATGGCCATACAGATAACCACTCTAAATACTTTGCTCTCCAACGTTCACAAAAGGCTCTAAGGAGTGGAAGGCACAGAAACCCTCGGACCGCCACACGCCTGCTCCAAGCCTCTCGTCCTTCCTCTTCCCTCTGCTCTGCCGGGAGACAGCGGCCGTGGCCCCAGCGCAGTCCCTGACGGAAAAAGACCGGATTGGGTTTGGAATGTCTGTTTTGAGATATTTCAAACAGTCAGGACAATATACGTAAAGTATCTAAGGCACAAACAGCGCTAGAGCTGACAACAACACACCCGTCACTTGGCCCATGGACTAGAAATCCACAGGTGGCCCCTGGGCGCCCGCGCGTGGGAGGGTCTTCACCGCGCCCGCCCTCCTGCCCCGGGACCCTGCGTGTGCCCTTCTGCCCGTGGTTTTGCCATACGTGTTTTCATAAATAAAAAGCAGTGATAATTTCATGATTTAAAACGATAACATTGAGAAAAAAAATAACTAGACTCAGAATATGTAAGTTCTCTAAAAGGACTAACAGCCAATTTCAGGTTTTTTTCTCACACGTGGGATCAGTTGCCTCAAGACCTGTGAGTGAAAAAGTTAGTCGGCTTCCCCAGCCCCTGCAGAGCCACCTGTGTGCGACCTGTGTGCCGCCTGTGTATCACCTGTGTGTCACCTGTGTGTCACCTATGTGCTGCCTGTGTATCACCTGTGTGCTGCCTGTGTGTCACCTATGTGCCGCCTGTGTATCATCTGTGTATCACCTGTGTGTCGCCTGTGTGTCACCTATGTGCCACCTGTGTATCACCTGTGTGTCACCTGTGTGTCACCTATGTGCCGCCTGTGTATCACCTATGTGCCGCCTGTGTGCCGCCTGTGTAGTGCCACCTGTGTATCACCTGTGTGTCACCTATGTGCCGCCTGTGTATCACCTGTGTGTCACCTGTGTGTCACCTATGTGCCGCCTGTGTATCACCTGTGTATCACCTGTGTGTCGCCTGTGTGTCACCTATGTGCCGCCTGTGTATCACCTGCGTGCCACCTGTGTGTCACCTATGTGCCGTCTGTTTGTCACCTGTGTGCCGCCTGTGTATCACCTATGTGTCACCTATGTGTCACCTATGTGCCGCTTGTGTATAACCTGTGTGCCGCCTGTGTGCCGCCTGTGTAGTGCCACCTGTGTATCACCTGTGTGTCACCTATGTGCCGCCTGTGTATCACCTGTGTGCCACCTGTGTGGCACCTGTGTGCCGCCTGTGTATCACCTGTGTGCCGCCTGTGTGCCGCCTGTGTAATGCCACCTGTGTATCACCTGTGTGCCACCTGTGTAGTGCCACTTGTGTATCACCTGTGTGCCACCTGTGTAGTGCTGCCTGTGTGTCTCCTGTGTGTCGCCTGTGTGCCGCCTGTGTGCCGCCTGTGTGTCACCTGTGTGTCACCTATGTGTCACCTGTGTATCACCTTTGTGCCACCTGTGTGTCACCTGTGTGCCGCCTATGTATCACCTGTGTGCCACCTGTGTGCCACCTGTGTATCACCTGTGTGCCACCTGTGTGCCACTTGTGTATCATCTGTGTGCCACCTGTGTGCCACCTGTGTACCACCTGTGTGCCGTCTGTGTGCCACCTGTGTGCCACTGGGGTCTCCATGGATACGTGGTCCGGTCCTGGGCACTTCCCCACCGACCCGGGCCCGCTGCCCGCCCTGCACGGCTCCTCCTTGTCTGTCGCTGTAACTTCACGATACGAAATCCGTACTCTGCGTCTGGCCACTGTTCTGTGGGCCTCGCCGAGATAAGGAGGCTCTTATCTCTTCCCAGCCCTTTGCTTCGACAAACAAATTTTAGATTCGGTTTGTCAAGTTCCATGAAAACCCTGCTGGGATTTTGATTAGAATTGTATTGAAAAATTAGACCAGTGCAGGAAGAGTTCTCAGGTTTTCAGTATTTGGCTTTATTACCCATGAACTTGGCATCCTCCCCATTTATTCATGTCTCCCCTAATATCTTTCAGTAAAGTAGAACAATTTTCTCATAAAGGATGATTCACTTCCTCGGTTGACTTGATTGTAAGTTTCCTTTGTGCTATTGTCAGCGGCACAAGCACCGGTCAGGGTGGGCACGTCACATCCTAGTGACGAAGGACCCCCAAACCCTGGCGTGGGAACATTCACGCTGCAGCCTGGTCCGGAGGCTTTGAGCTCCAAAGACACGGACACCCCCGTGGATCTTCACAGACCGCACGGCCGACCCTCACACCAACCTTCCATTTAGGGTCCCCTGCTCACCCCGCATGGAAGGGTCAGAGGTGGTGTTTACAGGAGCGACCTTCGAGCACTGCAAAGCCGACCACTTCAGTGGACATTTGTCCTTTCCGAACACAGCTTGTCTGCAGAAACCTGCCCTCGCGGGTGGGGTGGGGGTGTGTTTGAACATGAGCACCCCCACACACACTTTGGTTCTCTGTGTCCCGTGGACCCAGGGTCCAGACGTGCAAAGGGAAACCGAGGCAGAGGGCCCAGAAGGTCTCGGGTGAGCTCCCTGCCAAGGGAGGAAGCAGCGTTTACACCCAGGGCTGGTGCTGGCGCCAGGGGCCCGTCTGTCCGGGGCCCTCCTGGAACTGCCCATCCGTCCCTTAGAGACGTCCTGCTCCTGCTCAGCTGCTCTTGGCGGCCCCCGGGCGGAGGCTGGCCTCCTCTCCGCAGGACGGGAAGGCCTGCGGTCTCCGCGGGCAGGACCGGGACTGGTCCCCCGAGACACTCAGTGCTCTTTTTCCCAGGGACACAGGAGAGATTTAGGACACTTACTTCCGCCACCTAACCCGGCAGACACAGCTGCACCCAACACGGTTCTCAAGTAAAAGAAGCTGTGCGAGTTAAACACAAGCTTTCCAGGCAACCCAGCCTCTCCCTCCCGGATCTGCCCAAGAAACCTGAGAACACACGCCCGTGTAAAGGCGTGAGCTCCAGTGTCCACGACAGCATTGTCCCCGAGAGCCCAGAAGCAGCAGCAGTTCAGGTGCCCGTTGCCTGCAGGACGCGAAACCCAGAGCCCGGAGCACCACTCAGCAGCACGAGGAAGGAGCTTCTGACACACGGCACGGCACGGGTGAGCCCCGACAACACGCTAAGTGAGAGGAGCCGGGTGCGAGAGACCATCCACCGTATGGTTCTACTTATGAGAAATGTCTGGAGAAAGCAAACGCGATGCTGGACGCAGACGGAGCTCGCCCAGGGCTGGGGCCGGGCAGAGGCTACACCGCAGGCGGGTGCCAGGGAGTTCCCGGGGCTGAAAGTGCCCTGAATCCGCATTGTGGTGAAGGCTGCACTGCTCTGAAGTTTGCACAAATGTGGTTGGACTGTAGGTGGGCTTTGCTGTATGGACCACACTTCAATGAGGCCGTTACACAC